>WEIS01039498.1:0-27250 GCA_013389965.1 Todus mexicanus
TCTATGAATGGCTGAGAAATGAAATCTTTAAGCCCGAGCAGCCTAAACAAAACTAAAGTGCCTGGTTAAAACACATCATTAGAACTGCAGATTTGTCAGCTTCCTCTCGATTACGAATGTCAAAATGAGCAAATATAACTGCCGTGATGTTTAATTATTTACTGGACTAATTACAGCTATTCTGTTAAGAACATCAAGTGAGTCACACAAATGGCCCTCAACCCAGGAGTAAAGCGCTGCTGACCAGAGCTCTGTACTACCTTTGGGCCCAAATTCTTCTTCAATCTTACACAGCAGAAGATGGGAGTCTCCCATTCAATGGCATTTTCCAAAGGTATATTCTCAGCTTTGTAAATACGAGCTAACAATACTTTGCCTCAGAGACACCGCATTACATGACACGTTATTGTGTGTATGCACAGGAAAAGGGCTGCTCATTAGGAAAAAACAAAACATCAGCTCTGAAAACCACTTAAGGCTAATAATGCAATAATTATGCACTCTATCGTTTACAAAAATCTAGTCACGTCACTCTAAGGAAACACGTAGGAGAGAATATAGTAGCTCTATACTACCTAAAAATGTGTGTCATAACCATCAGAAGTTAATGTTTCGGAACACCTCAGCAACTTGAACTCCGACTTCTAGCTATAAAATGTTACTCCTATTTTCCCCGTCTGTGTCTAAATATTTTGCTCAGCTCTAGTTAATATCTGTTTACTGGCCAATAGAGACTTCTGGTTAAATTCTGGGTTTGTTCTTTGAAGTAACACCGCACATGTGCTGTATAAAACTTCCTTCATTCACAACATCATTTTCTTTTACTTGGACTCTTTGAAAGTGCTTAAGTTCCTAAAAAAAAAAAAAAGGAAGTTTCATCTTTTATCCGTAATTTTTAGTTCAGTAATAGTGAGCAGCATCAGAAAGTCAGGAAAAGTCAACACTGCCAAAAATCGGAAAGTGTACTTCCTATTGCATTACAATATTGACGCTCTTCCTAAGGATGTGTGTTAGAAACCAAACAGCCATCACCGAGCTCTCTCAGCCAACAACCAGATTCATTTCAAGCTTGTAGGGTTCTCTCCTGCACAGAAACACCACCAACTGTTACATGATAGAGGAAGAAAGACTATTACTTGTTGAGTGTCTTGCTGAAAAAAACCATCTCGAAAAAACTGTCTTTTTATTTGAACGAGTACCTGGAATCCTTCAGACTTTCCCGGGCAATTAACGCGGCTATAAAAACCCACACACATACCTTTGATCCTTCTCTTTTCCTGAAGAGCTAACCCTGGTGTTCCACCCAGTTTCCTCTAGCAACACACATCTACCACCCCTTGGTGGTATTCACTTAAAGTAGCTGAGAAATTACCGGCTTTTTAAAGTAGATTCGAAAGGAATTCCTGAAGTGAGAGAAGTTCTTTACAACTTCAAATTCAAGCACACTAATAATACACTCAATTATCTGTTTCCACATCTAGAGTGCTGGATCTTTTTACCCAATACTCTGTTTCGGGACAATTAACAGGAGCCAGATTACAAGTAAATTGCAGCATATTATAATTCTATGCACTATGACTCTAGACAGAAATTATTTTCCTTTCAATTGGCAACTAAAGGTTCAGGTCTAGTCTGTGAGTATGTTATTGTTGTATCTGCTTAACTTAGATGCTAAGAATTTATATCCCCAATTCCCAAGAACCAGTAATCCCACGAGCAGCACACAACTGCACTTTTAAAAAAGACAAAATGGTCTAAGGAGAGCCTGCCTGGCACAAATCAGTACTTTACTGTCATCTACTTTCTCTCTTAAACCAAAATGTTATGGCCCCTTAAAGAAATTGGATAGAGGGATTTCAGAAGCACACATTTTCAAGTTTCATAGATAGCTGGCTGGCAAAACATGAAGTCTGAAATGACTGGTTTCCATGCAGCATAATCAGAGGGCAAAAGAACAGCTCGTTAAAAGGCAGCTCGACTAAATTCTTATTTTACACTGCAGCCAAGTTGAATTAACATCGAACTTATAATCAGTAACAACAGAAATTAAAAAGAAGCAAAACTAAGTCACTTAATGCACGGCTATTAAACAGAACATAATAAAAATTCCTAATATAGCACCAAGCTCCTGAGCATCTCAGCTCCGTAAAACGCCCAAGATGGAAAATTCACAACAAAGTAAGACTACTACTGTTGAAGGACACACACACACAAAATCATTGACTGGCCACAAACGAGGAAGCACATCGAAGTACAAATGAAACAAACCCAATGACACACCCTCCTCTTTGTTCATAGCAGGAATATTTACACTACAAAGCGCTGGAGCAAATTGCTCCCAGTTTCAGGCACTGCTGATTGGCCGCCGTGTTTCATACACACACGCCTAGAAGAGTTTGAGTTTCGACTGTCACACAGCAGCTCTCGATTGCAGGGTACGCAGCCAGCTAAATAACCGGAGAGAGCAATTGTTTAACCGAATTATTCTCACTGAGCTGATCCTCCAACGAAATACATTTGTTGCCAACAAGGCATGATGCACGTTGGTTTCCATTCCTCTGAAAACTCAGCAGAAGCGAAGAACTACCTACGCTCCCAGCCCCGCTCTCTGGGCGGCTGCCTGCTCTGAAAAGGGCACAAAGAAAGTTATTCTGAAGCACATGTGGGCAAACAACTGCTACAGGGGCTTGGTGGTAATGTTTGAGTCCCATTCAGCTGGCAGCTCCATGGCTTCGGTGGTTTCCTACAGGCAACCATCAGGATGAAGCCGAAACATCTCACCAGGGGCTCTGGTGCTGCTGGTCCCAGCAGGGACCAAGGACTAAGGAGGGTTCTGGAGCCTGTGGGCAGCACAGCCTGGGCAGGACGGGGGCTCTGCTGCAGCAGCCCAGGGCTCTCCTCAGCACACACCTGAGCTACTCCAGAGAGCAGAGCAGGGAGCAGCTACAGAAAGCAGCAGCAGCAGCGCCACAAGAAGGGCTCAGCCCCCCCGACAGCTCCCTGCTCCCCACAGGGGGTGAGCTTACAGCCCCTCAACCGCACAGAAAAGGGGGGGGACCCTCAGGAAGGGCACAGGGGGTGTCCGACCCCCAGCCGTGACCCCCCCAAACACACACACAGAGACACACACACACACACAGAGACACATACACACACACACATACCCCTCTCCTCAGCCTCCCCCCCTCAGGCCACCAGAGCCCCCCTCGACCCCATCCTTGGGGATCCCCCACACACACACATTCCCCCCTCCCTCCAGCCTCACGCTGGGACCCGGGGGCACCTCCAGCGGGGCNCTGACCCGTCGCCGCCGCCGCCATCTTGGGCTCGCAGCGAGGCGCGCGGGGGCCTGACCCCGGCGCGCGCCCCGCTCTCGCCGCCGCCATCTTGGGCCGGTAACGGGGCCTCGGCAGTGCCGGGCGGGAGCGGTGCTCGGAGCCGTGAGGGGTCCTGAGGGGCCGTGAGGGGTCGTGAGGGGTCGTGAAGGGCTCTGAGGGGCCACGAGGAGCCATGAGGGGTCGTGAGGGGCTCTGAGGGGCCACGAGGAGCCATGAGGGGTCGTGAGGGGCCACGAGGAGCCATGAGGGGTCGTGAGGAGCCATGAGGGGTCGTGAGGGGCCACGAGGAGCCGTCCCAGCTGGCGAGACTTAGGATTTTCGCCCCAGAACCAAGCCATGCTCCCACCAACACCCAGCTCAGGCTCGGCGCGGAGGTACCTGGTGGGAGCGGGGATCCTGTGAGGGGAAAATAGAGGAGGAAAAGCACAAACCAGGCCTTGTGCCCTTCACGTTTATCTTGGCCATGCTGCGTGAACTACCCAAGACCTTCGTTTTGAAAAGCTTGTTCAGCTTTTTTTTTGGTTTTCTCTGGCGGAGCACCAGCGTCGAATATCAGAGACTTGAATTACAACTTTATAGGTGACCTTCAGGCGTGAAAATACATAGGACAGGCTAGGCCAGGTTGCTCATCGGAGCTCTCCGGGCATGCCACGCACATCACAAGAGGTTCAGCTTTGATCCCAGCCCTTCCTCTTCCTTGAGCAAAAGCTTCCCACTCCCTCTGTGCAAATGATTTCTGTGTAGACATCCCAAGCTTTGCATGGCGCACCCAACCAAGTCACGAACAAACCTGGGAGGGAAGAAGCGTAGAACTGTGACAAAACAGCTGCGTGGGACTATTTGACATCCTAAATGCCACGGCAGTGTTGTGACCAGAAGAGGAGACTTTGGTTTAAACCGAAGAAAATCATTGCGGTTAAGAGGGAATTTGGAGTAGCAATAATATACGATGTTACATTAGAAGTAAGATTAAAATAAACAGTAGTTAAAATGTACTGGCAAACGCCATCCAGTAATGAGCCAGAGAGCGACGTTCAGTAAATGTTTTGAGTGTTTTAAACAATCCCGTGTTTGTGTAATAGTTGTATTTAAATACTTCCTATTCAAATAGTAACCCAGGAATTTAGCAGAATCTGCTAAAGATAAACTCTTTAAAAATACACAGTTCCAGGCGACTTACACTATGAATTGTGGGGCCCTCAACTACCGATATTAATTTTATACTAAATCTTGTCATACAAGGACGTTTCATGACAGTTTGCAGAAAGCACTGCTCCATTATTCCATAATAAATTAGATGAGTTGAGGAATTATTGACTGGCTAGCTGAAGATCAGTAAATCTTCTCCACAGATATTTCCATTTTTAATGGGCTTTCTGTCCTCAAGAGTTCTCATTTTAGATGAAGAATAGCCCAACGAGTGTTACTTCTGGAAAAACTGGAAGTATCATAGGAGATGGCCATGCCAGACGATTTCTCTGCTTTTGAGGAGCTGGGAGATCTACCCAGAGCGCGTAAGAGCGCGGTTGTGTACGACGTTCATTTCATGGAGGAGAAAATGGCCAAAGGCCGTCAGACACAGCAGCTCAGATCGCTTTTGTCTACATGTTTCCTTGTGCAGGGGAAGTGTTAACAGAAAACAGAAGTTATTGATTGCTTTGCAATACGTTTCAGAAGGTAATTGTGATTAACTGGCCTGTCAGTATCCCCATGAATCCCAGGAGGGACGCTGTGGTCAGATCTGACTCCTTCCAATTTCGAGTCTTAATTGTCTTCTTAAAAATTTTAGAAGGTGTTGGAATACAAAAACATCCTCAGCTTTCTTCCAGCCGGGGATTTCTTTCCTCCCAAAATGGCTAATTAGTTAAGATAAATTGCTTCCACAGGGAGCTCTGCTTCGTCGGGACCATCTCGTCTCAATTTTGTGCATTCTCAAACGATACGTCACCACTTTTGTCTCCCCGTATGCTCGTTGTTTCCTGCTGTACTGCTGTAACGTGGATGTGGAACACTTGTGCAATTACAGCTTCCCGAGTGGCTGACGGGGATATCGTGCTTGTTTTATCGCTACTCCCACGTACAGACCCTGCAATACCACTTCTACCAACGTTTTAATTTTTGATGATGGTTCTTAGTCTGAGGAAGTATATGCCATTATTGTTATTTATCGTGCATAAACATCCGTGTGGCGTCGCAAGGACGTAGAAAAGACATTGCCCCATGTCTCTGCTGTCCGTGCAGGAGCGTGCCCTGGGAAGTGGGCACATCTCAGCACGGTTCTCCTTGATCTTTGATCGCTGTTATATCTACGCTGCCCTCAACACAAGTCCTTTATGTAGGCAACAAACCAATCCCACACTGCTTGGCTTTCATACGATTCCCAGTGTACCGATTTACCTTCCGTGTCATGGAGGTATCATAGAATAGGGGCATCGAATGTTTAGGGTTAGAAGGGACCTTGATAGGTCATCTAGTCCAACCCCCCTGTACTGAGCAGGGACATCTGCAACTAGAGCAGGTTGCTCAGAGCCCCATCCAACCTGACCTGGAATGGTTCCAGCGATGATGCATCTGCCACCTACCTGGGCAACCTGGGCGAGGGTCTCTCCACCCTCTGTGTAAAAAATTTCTCCTTTCTAGTCTAAATCTCCCTCTTTTAGTTTAAACCATCACCCCTTGTTCTGTTGCAACAGGCCCTGCTAAAAAGTTTGTCCCCATCTTTCTGATAAACCCCTGGAAGTACTGACAGGCCACAAGATCTTCCTGGAGCCTTCTCCAGGCTGAACACCCCCAACTCTCAGCCTGGCCTCACAGCAGAGGGGTTCCAGCCCTCAGATCATTTTTGTGGCCTCCTCTGGACCTGCTCCAACAGCTCCATGTCTTTCCTGTACTGGAGACTCCAGAGCTGGGCACCATATGCCTGGTGGGGTCTGACCAAGCAGAGTAGAGTGGCAGCATCACCTCACTTCACCAGTACCCCCAAGTCCTTTTCTTCAGGGCTGTTCTCAAGCCAGTCACTGCCCAGCCTGTATCGGTGCTTGGGATTGCCCTGACCTAGATGCAAGACCTTGCACTTGGTCTTGTTGAACTTGATGAGGTTGGCATGGGCCCACCTCTCCAGCCTGTCCAGGTCCCTCTGGATGGCATCCCTTCCCTCCAGCGTGTCAGCCGCACCACACAGCTCGGTGTCATCAGCAAACTTGCTGAGGGTGCGCTCAATGCCACTGCCCATGTCTCCGATGAAGATGTTAAACAAGACTGGTCCCACTACTGATCCTTGAGGGACTCCACTTGTCACTGGCCTCCACTTGGACATGGACCCATTGACAGCCAGTTCCCTGCAATGCTGCAGCCTTTCCGACCAGCCTTCAAAGGAATACAACAATTCATGTTGCAAAAATGATGAGATTTCATCAGCAATTATTTCTCAATGTGCTTTGCCCTTTGGTGGTTGGGGTTTTTTTAGCTATGAAGCTTATGAAACCCATTTTCTTCAATAAAAAAGCATTTTAAAGAATTAAGCAGAATGCAAAGCATGTGTGCAGAGTTGTGGGAGCTGACTGCAACATCTCACGGAAATAAATCTGTCTGTCTTCGAGTTCGGTTTGCAGTCGGCCCTCACTGCGTCGCTGGGTTAATTCCTGGCTGAATAAAGCCTCTGCGATTTGAGTGTTGCAATGGGGCAAGGGAATGAAGTTGATGACCCCTCGAGATTCCTTCTTGAGCTTCCTTCTTTCTTCTTTGGCTCCCCAAGCCTTCAGGGCACACTTTGCTCTGCAGGGCTCTGTGTGTACTGGTGCCTACGGCTTTTCCCATCAGCTGCCTTGACCAGTCGTTGGTCGAGCTGTAACCCCGACAGAGGTTTCAGAATAACCTTGGCTTTGAAAATCAACCCCCGGGCTTCGCATTGGCCATTGTAGATGGGGAATCCATGGAAGTTTGGGAGCTCTTTGCTCTGGTGGCCTATCCCTTAGGCAGCCCATCGCACTAAACTCCTAAATTCCCCTAAGAACACAGCTACGGCACTGAAGAGCTTGACTTTTGGCTTTACAAAATGATGCATTCTGTGAACTGGAAAGACAGTGCTTAGTAGAAGTTTATGAGTCCAAAAATAATTTTTACAACTGGTTTTGGACTGTTCCTTCTCACATTGTGTTTCTGCTATAGGTTTGGCTTCGCTTCTGTGGTACGTAGGATCTGAACATATTTTCTGTGGCATATGGAATTTCCACTTTGCCTGCAGATTGTTTTTAAGGCACACAAGCTAATGGGTTTTTTCTGTGTCACTCAAAATGCAAACCATTTATGCACAGACATGTACTCCAAGAGCGAGTGGCTCCGAAGATCCTGCAGGTATCTCAACAAATCCCAGCCGGTCTATTAGTCTTAAATTCAAACAATTGCTTGTTCAACCTCTGAGGCTTGTCACTTTTAAAGCCTGCTCTAATCATTGCAAAGGATATCACTCAGAATGTCTGATGTGATATGAAGTGTTTATAGGACTACAAACAATCGGTGCCAGGTGGCTTTTCTTTCCAGTATCATGAAGAACATCAATACTTCATAAGATTAAATGTTCTTAGCTGCTGTACCACCTGCCGGGCTTGCTTGTGTTTATTTTCCCCCAAATGCAAGTTGGAGGTGATGGTGTTTCAGGTGTTACTTTCAGTCCGTCACTTGCCTGATCATGTCCTAGAGGTTTCCAGGAGCTCCTCATCAGCCAGTTCCGCAGAACTGATGCTTTAAGCAGAGGTTTGCCTGTGCACGCGTGGCTTGTATGGAAACGCTGCATGATACTGAGGCAGAGGTGTGCTGAAAGCTCCCAGGGATGGGAGCGGGACTCTGAGCAGGAGGGTTTGCCCCGTGCTTCCTTACTAACGGGTGATGTCATCTTTCTGGCTGCCTAAGAGACTGTTTTCCTTTTGGTTCTCACTGTTCTCTCGCCCTCACTCAGTGCCATTGTGTGCAGCTCCCGTGGTTTGCTGAGGTTCAGGTTTCACTGATTCAGGCCTCTCTTCCTGCTTTGGGTGGCTCCTGCCATGGGAATCAGATTGGAATGTACACAGCGCTTGCTGTAACTGCCTGATGAAAGGGACTATTCCTGTCCCCTCTGTCAAGACAGATTTTCTTCATCTCCTGCCTTTTTCCCCCAATTTTCTGTCTCCTCTAGCATTTTCTTGTCTTCCTCCATTCACCTGCTTCAGTCTTATTCCTTCCATTACATCAATATTCTATCATTTCTTTCTCACTCTCTCCTTTAAAATATTGATTTAGCTTTCAGTATTCTTTTAGTTAACAAAAGTACTCGTAGAACCAAGTCTAATACCCTCATACAGTACAAACCAACTTCTTTAAACGCCACCTTAATACCAAGTAGTTTTTCAGTGAATCAGAAAACATCACAATTCCCAAAATGCGTCACTTACACGTAGATTCCATGTCATAACTTCCCAGAGATGCCTTTCTACACCTACTAGATAGATAGTGCAAGGTGGCTATGGGTAGAAAACGCAGAAATTGGAAAGGCTGACTGAAGGCAGCACGTGTGGCTGTGTCAAAACTGAAGCCCATGATGGGTTTAAGACATGACATTGGGGTGTTTTCCTGAACCTGAATTTTAGACTCCTGTTAACCAGATTTCATCCCGCTCCCACAGCAGGAGGAGAAGGGATTTGATGGAAGAGAGAAAAAGTATAATCAAATCATGCAGCTTTCAAATCAAGGAAAAGTAAAACATGGAAGAGAGAAAGAAAAGGAAGAAGACAAAAGATTAAGTCTTGTTGTCAGTGATGCCTAACAAGCCAAACCTTAGCGTCATCTTCTGTGCGTCTTAGCGTGGTTCTCCAGGACAGTAACTCTGCAAACTCTGAAGATCCAATGGAGAGTTGCAGTAAGACAAAGAACCTGGAATCTCATCGCGGCATTTTGTAGAGTCAGTTTTCAGACCACAGTCACTATTAAAGTTTAGTACCACTCACCCGTAACCACTGGAATGTCAGAAGTAACTCAGAATTAACTGCAATTGAATCATTTCTTAGATGCCAACAAATTAAGAACCTCAATGGAATACGTATTCATGAAGTTATGAGCAACTGAAAACGGGAGCCTGTAATAAACTGTGTCTATGCTCTGTGCTGTAATAGTGCATCCTGCGAAAGGTGTAATTACTTGTCTAATGTAGTGCAAAAGTTAAATCTTTGTGACCTATTCCATTTGCTGCTGAAACAAGCAGACAGAGAAGGGTAAATGATGCAGGAGAAATAGATACGGTTCATTCAGGTAAAGCTCCTTGTGGAAGACCAAAACGTGGTATTTAGTGTCTTTTACTGACTCGGCTTCATGTGGGATTTATATAGCACAACACAAAATGGGGGATGTGGGTTGGGCTTTCACTCACGTTTTTCCTCCTCTGCCTTGAGCCATCTGTGTTGGGTCAGCCTCCTGTTCAGGGTGAAGCACCATGAAGGTTTCCTATGAAGCCTTAACTGCAGAAGTAGCTTGCCACGGATGTGGAAGTCCCACCCTTTTATCTTTTCCCTACCCAAGCCCATATGGCAACCGTGGAGTGAACCAAGCCAACGAGAGGGTGGCCAAGCTCTCTCAAGCTGTTTCACACCAGTAAGCAACTGACTTCATTTCCCAGGGCAGGGCCACGGCACAACTGGCAGTAGGACTGCCCAAATACAGGGACTGTGAGGTAATTCGCCACCCTGGCTGATGGAGAAGATGCGCTCACAGGTACTGCTGAGGCTGATGCATACACCAGGTCTTGCTAGGAACCATTTACCGAGTTTGATCCAGTAAGGAAGCCAGGGGACCCCGCAGACAGCCACCACCTAATAAAAGTACCCCTCACCTTTGGCAAACAACGCCAGCTTTAAGGCTGTAAAGCGGTGTGAAGCTTCTCAAAGATTTAGCAAATACCCCTGGAATGCAAACATGCTTTTATCCTGTCACAAAATTTTAACGTAGAGAGCAGCTTTCTGAAAGGTGTGGCAGCAACCACCAAATACCAGGCTTTTTCCCTCAAACTTTCCTTCTAGCCAATAACTCACTGTCACATCTGGACTTTTTTTTCTCCTTCCCTAACCTCCAAATAATAAGCAGGATTCAATCTCACCACGCTTCAGATTGATCAACATCATGAAAGGTGGATTTTCTTAAACACCGGGTTGAGGAGAAAGTGAATTTGTGCAAGGACACACATACCTTGAGATATATGAGCCGATCGGCTTAAAATGTTGTTTTGCCCTGACCTGACAAGGCTTGCTGTCTCTGGCAACGCATAATCTCTTTTAATATACTACCAGGAAGGTGCCGGCTGTTTGAAAATGCTTCTCAACCACCATTTATCTCGAAGGCTGACACCTCAACAGAAACGGTACCATCTCTTTGGGAACCCTGATACGAGCAGGTATTAATAAGAGTTTGTGTTGATTCGAGAGAGGAAGGGATAAGGAAAGACTTTGCATCAACTTTTGAAAGGTGTTGTGCGGAAGTTTTAAAAATTGCGTGTCGAGGATTTTAAAGCGGACGCTGCCAGTGGAGATACCTCCTCGGTAAAGTTGCGAGGCTTTGTCCTGCACATCTTTATGTTTTCCTCTGGGTGTGCTTCTCTTATTCATCACCGTCAGCATGATTTCAAGTTGTGCATTTAAGACTCAAGTAAGCTCCTTTGCAAACACCCTGGAGAATAGGATCAAAATGGGAAGAGATTACACGTAATCTAATTATGTTAGGTTCCATTTGAAATCCTTCAGTGTAAAAATTAAAAGAATACGACACAGCTTTGCAATATGCTGTAGTTCACACGGAAATTACACGAGCATGTGTAAATGAGGCAACATAAGAAAATACCATACGCTTGGCTATACAGCAATGTGTGCTTTAAAGAATCTAAATCTGAGGACTAAAATGGTTTGGTGAACTAAAAATAAATTATAAGAACTTTACCCTCTGTGTCATTAATGTGAAGCCTTCGCCTCTTTATTATCCAGCCGTGGCTTATACGAAAAGGCTGGCGATCAAAAGATCTGTATCAAAAAATGAACTCCATGCATGACATCAGGCAGCAAGGTCGTGGCCGGAGCAGCACTGCCACTGAAGAGTAACATCTGTTGGTGGGACAGACGGTGAATCGCTGGTGCTGAGTGGTCTGTACATTTGCAGCATAACATTCGCTTTATGTAAGGGCTCTCAGGACCCATAATCACCAGAGACTGGTTTGTGTAATTCTTCATTTTCACTTTTTAAAAAAACGCAAGCGATTGAGATTAACTTTAGGATAAGGAGAGGTAGCTTCACTGAAGTTGCACTACCTTAGGATCCACCCCAAATCAGGCCTCAAATTATGTTTTAATAGTCTGATATTCACATGTGCTCCAAATCTGCTAGGAGGCAGGACCTAGAAAACCCTGTAGCTTCACTCACCTCGTGTATGAAATGCTCCAGATGATGTGGTGAGAGGCTCAGGTGCAGTACTTCCCCTCCACACCACAGCCAGTGCTCCCGATCCATGTGTGATTAAATTCAGAACTGGACCATGCTTAGTTTGGCACTTGTTTTGGAATGGAGGCTGTCCTTCCTAGACTTGGGTCTAGAGCACCACCCAACTTCCCGAACTGTTCTGTGAGATTCCTCAACACTGGGATGGTAGAAAGTTCATGAAAACTTCTTACCCAGCTGTATTTCCATTATCCTGAGTCACGTCAAAACTGGATTCAGAAAAATAGGCTCCTTTCCCTTTTGAATTTGATCCATGAGCTCAAGAACTTTCTACAAAGTCACCTCAAGACGGGGAAGGTTGGATTTTTCTCTTCATTTTAGAAAACAGATGAAGCTGCAAAATTCAGAACTGCATTTTGCCTTCCGCCACAAGACTCACATTCTAATTCCCTGTTGAGACTACAGAGCATTTGACCAGGCAATTTTTAGCCCAATTCCAAATATTTGGGCCCATCTTGACCTCACGTTGTAGTCTGATGGTCTGATCACAGAACAGCGGTTAGGGAATCCTCATGCTATGTGCTCTACAACCAAAAGAAACAAATACATTGAGAACAGTGCAATAAAGTTCTGTACCAGTTGCTGGCCAGCTGGTATTGTGAATTGTTACAATTCATCAGCAAAACAGAGGAAGGAAGTGTTTTAAAGCAAGATTATATTATTTTCCTTAAGTTCTTATTATGAAATCTTCCTGAAGTGAACTTTCAAAACTTGAAAACTCCTTTCAGAGGGAATGAATGGAACAGGGCAAACCGGAGGGGAGTAGTTAACTCGCTGGGGAGTAGTTAAAAACAAGGGACAAGTTTAGCATTCCAGTGAAGGAAAGGAGGAACCTATTACCAAGTTCTCAGTTCAGGGAGACAAATGAAGAAAACCACAAGTAGCAAAAAATAACAAATTGTACATAAAAGTATATGGTGTTTCTGTCCTCTTAGCAATTATAGATTGGAAAGTACCCAGGGTCTTCCCTCCCTCTGGAGGAAAATCAGCCTGAAAGCTGCGAAAGCAGATAAGGCAAGCAGTGATAGAGTCACTAGACAGAGAGACTGCGAGATGGAGCAAATTACTGCCCATAAAGTGCCTGAAGATCCTTAAGAAAATATGCTGAGAAAAATGCATTTTATTTTTGCTGTCATTTAAGAAACAAAATGCTTTTGAAAGCCATGAGAAAAAAAAGATGTGTCTTAAATGAAAATGACCCCTGACCATTCAGTTCACTCCAGTCAAATAAAACACATCCTGTTTTTGTAGCTTTTTTATACAAGGCAGATCCTGGTCTGTATACGTTCTTTCCAGCCAAGGATTTGACCCATAGTTTAATTTGAATTAGAAGCAGGGGAGGTGATGGAAAATACATTGTGCTGCTCCCACTCCGGTTAAGATAAAGGGTGGAATCTATATTTGGGGAAATGCAGAAAATGGAGTAAGTTCATTGTACTGTCTCTCAACTAAAATTAGTTGCTACAGAGAGTTTAGAAATAACCTCTGGCAGGGCCAACACATCAACTATATCAATTAATTAAATGACACACGATTTGTCGCTTAAAATACATCCCAGGCTTTCCCTACAATCATGAAGATCTGTCACACAAGCTGCATCAGCCTCTCCTTGAGAATTTTGTTCTGCAACATCTGCGTTGAGCTACAAAAGCACAATCGTGTTCTGTCCTGCATCAGTCACCCCCTAAATCCTTCTCATGGGAGGAAGGAATCGTTGGTGAGCCCCCACCCTTGTTGTGCATAAAGGAATCTCCTTTTCTCCTTGTCTAGACTTTGTGGAAGAGCTGGGAAAAACCTGGTGGGGGCAGTCTCCGGGTGCACCACAGGTGAGCGGGGTCACAAGTGTATCTAACCAACTTTTTGGGAGACTGCTTCTCCAGAGACTGCTGACTGCAGCCCTACGGCCTGTTTCATGCAAGAAGTCAGCCGAGAGGGTCTCCTCATCCAGTAGCAACCTAAGGTAGGATTAGTCGCACTTAACCTTTGGTGCCTACAGTGTATGCCCCTATGTATAAACTAGGTGTCTAGGCTCCTCTTCTGGTTGCTGGAGAGCTAGTCGGAGGAGTTCAGGCCATGACTCAGCTCTTTATGAAACAGACACGGCTGATTGGATTAATCACTAAGCTCAACTGGCCAGCGCTTCACTGATTATACTGGGAAATTACTCAGTAAGTGCTTGCTCATGCTTTAGATGTCTATTTTATAAATGCCTGAGACCAGGTTTAGCTGCAGGTTGAGACACCTAACAATAGATGTCTTTAAGATGCAAGTTAGGTGCTGTAGTCTGTGAAGGACCCCCCAGCAGAGCAGGTGGGTGTGCCTGAAGGAAGCTGGGACCCCATGGGAAGGTCGCGCTGGAGCAGGCTCCTTGCAGGACCTGTGGACCCATGGGGAGAGGAGCTCTCTCTGAAGAGGTTTGCTGGCAGGACTTGTGACCCCATGGAGGACTCACGCTGGAGCTTTCCGCTCCTGAAGGACTACACCCCGCAGAAGGGACCCAGGCTGGCACAGTTTGTGAAGAGCTGCAGCCCATGGGAAGGACTCATGTTGAAGGAGTTTGTGGAGGACTGTCTCCCGTGGGAGGGACCCCACGCTGGAGCAGGGGAGGAGTATGAGGAGTCCTCCCCCCAAGGAGGAAGGAGCAGCAGAAACATGTGATGGACCACAACCCCCATTCCCTGTCCCTATGTGCAGGAAGACGTAGAGAAATTGGAAGTAAAGTTAAGCCTGGGAAGAAGGGTTGGGTTGGGGGAAGGTGTTTTAAGATTTAGTTTTTATTTCTCATTATCCTACTCTGATTTTGTTTGGTAATAATCTCATTCCCCCAAGTCGAGTCTATTTTATACATGACAGCAATTGCAGAGTGATCTCTCCCTGTCCTTACCTCAGCCCTCAGGCTTTTTCTTATATTTTCTCTCCTCTGCCCAGCTGAGGAGGGGAGTGATAGAGCAGCTTTGGTGGACACCTGGCATCCAGCCTGGGTCAACACACCATAGTCGTTTCCTGGGCACCCAGGTTGGGGCTGGAGACAACAACAGTTTTTCAGTAAGCATGCTGTAGCTATAGCAGTTAGTAAGTGGCAAGCTCCTGTGCAGGTCACTAAGTTTCCTCATCTCTTCATTTTGCTGAGCTTGGGAACATGTTGATACAAATGGTCCCTTCCAAACCCAAACATTCTATGATTCTATGAAATAATGGCTATGTGCTTTGCCTTGGCATTGATGGCCTTACTGTGCTGGTTGGGCATTCGTCATTATGACAAATTATCATTCGTCTACCAGAGCAACCACTACACGTACTCCTGCCTGAGAAGTGACTGGGCATCACCTGCTGATGGGAAGTAGAGAATAAATCTCTCGTTTCCCCTTGCTTCCACTTGTGGCCTTTGCTTTTGTTTTACTGAACTGCCTTTATCTGGACCCACGTGAGTTTCTTCCACCTTATTTTCTCCCTCTGCTGTCCTGCTGAGGAGTGATAGAGCAGCTTGGTGGGCACCTGCCATCTAGCCAGGGTCAACACACCACAGTGTCTAAGCTTCCTTAGTAATGGTCAGTAAATCTTGAGCGCTCTCAAGCTAACCAACCATAGGTACCTGCTCTGACCGCAGTGGGAGCTATGACAGCGAGCTCACATGGAAACACCTACGTGCAGACACCTAAATTTAGGTGTCTTAATCTGCATGCTGAGTCTCACCTTTACACCAGGTGAATGAACCTGCCTCCAGCCAACTCTGTAGAAACACAGGTTTAAAATCCAGATTTGAGTAGCTTCGATGAACCGAATGGAGAAATGTAAATGGTTTGGAAAATATAATCTGAACTGCGTTGAGAGCTGAACATAAACCAGAACAAGAATTGAAAGGGAATCTGCTCTGTATGCGTGGTGTCTGCTCTTTAAATATATACATACCTCCTACTCAGCTGCTCGGATGCCAGAGCAGGATCTGCCTTTGTAGAAACAGATCTAGATCATTTGTCCTCTCCGTGATTATAAGCTGATTATCTATTTCTGAACAGATAAAACACACTGTGATCGTTCACCCCTACCGACAAGAAAATATTTATCTGGCATTGCAACCTGCTGCATGGTTGATACTTCCAGTCATTTCAACATCAAATCAATGCTGATCTATTAACAATGATTCTTGGTATCTCCGTTGCAAATGAAAATCAGGGATTTATAGGTTTTAGTGTTCTCAGGTGATGACACTGAGTGCCCATGGAAGTCTAAACACTTAGCATTTAATACAGTGTAAAAACTGTCAGGGGCACAATGTGTTTCTGCCGGAGACGATGTCTGTAACTCAATGTTTTCAATGCTAATTAAAGCACTCTCATACATCGACGCTGAGTGTTAGACAAATACCTTGTAATCAGGCAGCACTCCAAATCTGCTCCTGTGTTCACACTGGATATCGCTGATAATTATCCTCTTCCCAATCATATTATCACACAAAACATCACTGGAAGGAACACTGAGATGGGCTCATCCACTGCATTCTCCTACCACCACCTGGATCAGCTGTAGCTAAAGTTTCGAAGTGTACCTTTCTAAAAAACAAAATAGCATCTTTACTGTTTTCTTTGCAGGATTGGACATTGTTTTATTTCTCTTTGAGGGACAGGAATTGCTTGAATCAAAGAAATATGTCAAAAAAAACCCCAAAGCAACCCCCACGCTTTTTGGTTTATTCAGAATCTTGGACGGAATGTAGTTACAAATTACCTGTCCATACAAAGAAAGGAGACAGGGGTTTTGTCACAGCTGTCAATTTTGGACACAGCTGGAAGGGGAACAACGAGCTTGAGGAGAAGGAGAAGGAGAATTATTCTTCATCAAAAGCCTCCCTCTTCCTACAAAGAGCAACAGAGTCTCCTAATAGCAACAGGCTTCCAAAAGGCAGAGAAGTATTTCTGAGCAATATTGAGTCACGCAGGTCTATTGGCAGGAGCAGGACCAAATTATCCTCTCGGATGCATGTCAGTCATATTTTCACAAATGGGTGGAAGCTGTCACTGTACAGCTGAGCAGGACAGAGTTCACAGCCTGCAACATTCCTCATACTCGAACCCCGTCCCCTGGTGAATCACTGTGAAGCTATGAAAAGAAAATGGGGATTCCTCGAGACGAATTCTAATCCCTGCTGTAGCAGATCGGAGCAGATGGAAGAAACAAACAGGCAGCTCAGTGTGTAACAGGAGAACTCCCTCAGCGGAGGACAAATCCTGAGGTGGCCTAGAGCTGATGTCGTGAAGAAACAAGGGGGCATCAAAACAACTCTATTTTCATGTTAACATGATCAATGAGACTGTGAGCAGGCGGGCTTAATTTAAAGCCAACACTAGAGTTGCTCTAATTTAGCTTGTGGGTACATATCTTTAGTTCCTAAACTTGAAGATCTGGGCCAATGTTTTCAACACCTTACTGCAAACGTCCCTCCCTGTATGCTGCATGTTTGCCTCCTTAAATCTCAGAAAGAGAAAAAAATAAACTGTAGGTGTCCTGGCTCACAGCAAAAATGAGAGCAGTCCTCATTTCTGGGCGAACGAGATCTCAGATGGGAAAAATCAAGCCATGAGAGCAGCTGCCGAGGGAGGAGTGACAACCACTCCCAGAGCCAGTCTGCAGTTCTGGCTCGACTTTCACCCACGTTTACTGGTTGGTTGTTCCAGGCTCTGTGCTCAAGAGCTCTTTACATCAGCTTCATTCCACTCCTGTTACTGTACCTCCAACATTCCTCTCTTCAGTATCTCTTCTCCCTTCTCCTTTCCCTTCGTATTCTCATAACCAGTCTTACATCACCAAAATACCTCATCACCTACTTGCTTGCTATCAAATTGCGACCTTCACATTTACATTTACACGAAGCTGCTCTTCTCCAGCCCTGAGCTTTTTTGGAGCAGGGAGTTCAGCGTCTTGTGGGGAGCAGCCTCATACTTTCTCAGCCTTAGGCACTCATCCAATAAACATGATTTATCTTCCTAATGTCCCTGTAATTTCACTTCTATAGATTAATCCAGACCTAGACAACTGATTAACATTAGTGTGCACTGAAGAAAAGCAGTTGGCCTTCCACTATCAAAAAGTCGTGCAATTATGTACTTAGGCTGCTTTGCAATTTTGGGAGCACCGGGGAGCCAAGGCGCTGTCTGAATTCACTGCTGTGGCTCAGACTGCACAGACATTATTAGCACAGCAGATCTAGAAGCTGAAAGTAAGACTCCACAAACCATCGCAAGTTGCCAGTAGCGTCAGTGCTTGAGAATTGCTGTGCCAGGTCCAGAAAACCAGCAGATGGAAACATGGTGCTAGTGAAGTCCATAAGAACCCAGCCATCAGCTTCAAAAAGGACAAACAGAGTCATCTGGCTTGCAATGTCGGACACTCTTCCATCCTCAGCAATTCAAATGACACTTGATGCTGCTGTCAACAACCAAATCTGTGCGTTCGTGAAAAACATGAAGAACCTGAAAAACTTCACAGCCACTATTAATTCATATAATCCCATTTCATGTACCTCAGATGTCCAAATATATGCTGTTTGTCTCCCTGAAAGTTCCTGCTGAGAACAGTAGTATCACCTGCGGTGCCCAGGTTCCAAGAGCTGAACACGTCAAGCACAGAAGATACTCCTGAAACAAGAAGAAATCAAAAAAGGTGGAATTTAAATAAATTACTAGCTAGAAATGGTCTTTTCCTGGCCTCCTCCAGAACTAAGCACATAAATATTGATGAAGGAGAAATGAAAGGTAGCTGTGTTTTTAAATAAGTGATATATTAAAGCACATTATTTTAAAGAGATCTAGGCAAACCCTTAGAATTTTGCATATTGTACAGATCTTATTGGATAAATAATGTAGCCAGATGTAAGTAAATTAATGTCAGTGGGATTAAGGAGGATGTAAATTGGGGACGAATTTTATTTCCTTGCCTCTGGCGAGAAGAGAGGGGGAAATTGGTGTGCACAAGTCTCCTGCTGTCTTGTGAAGCCCAAGCCCAAGTTTCTCAAACAAGTGGAATGACAAAGTGGAAAAAAACCCCACAACCAAACACAAAAAAAACCCCAGAGATAAACTAATCAATTGGCTGTTTAAAATAAATGGAACTCTAAAAATCCACTAATGTGATTAGTTCATTAGACTGTTCATTGATAATTGATAAGTCCATTGCTATATTAAGAATCTTTCCAACACTAATGAGCTCAGCTCTCAATAAAACAGTTACATAGTGATGAAAACCTCCTGTTTTCTCTAGCATTGCTGTCTTTGTGAAAACAACAGCGTAATTTCAAATGTAGGAGATGGACATTATCATGCAGGTTATTCCAGGTGGTTGCCTTTGGCAATATGATCATACTCTTTGTCTCCTGCCACGTTTGACAGCAGCTTGGGGTTCTCAGTGGTGTTAAGTATCCACCTCTCTTAAGAGGCTGGACACAGACTAAAGACCCAAATTATCGCCTCTAGTGAGCAAAAAGCTGCAGAGTTCACTGGGCAATCATCTGTTGTGTTTGACCTGCCAAAGCCCAGCACTCTTCACGCTGTAGCGCATTCCTCAGCTAATGGACAGGATGAGTGAGAGGACTGGAGGTACGTGGGGCAGTGAGAGGGCAGGCGACACACGGTGTTAGGAACATAGCAACAGGAGTTACTTCCTCAGCTACAGAACGGAGACTGTTTTCTACAAATCTTAATTCAATCCTGCTCTGTCACAGTACCCCAAAGTTCCCTTTGGATATAATCCCCTCTCTTACGGTGCCTCTGGCACAGATACAAACACACCGTGTCTCAGCATCCTCCCGTGGCCTGTGACTCCTCACTGGGTGATGGGCAAGGCTGGGTCTGGCTCTGAGTGACCCATATCAACCAGCACATGTCTCGATTAATCAGTCGATAGGTCACACGAGACAGATGATCACCGAACTTATGCTGCAGCCTTTTCCTCATAGTGAGCATTCACTTCTGTCTTCTTTGTTCTCAGCAATAATTTCCCTGCAATTTTTACTATCTCTTCCAATCTCCTTGACAAATCTGGGTGACTGGCCGACAGAATTCCCTCAACCTTTTTTTTTTTCTTCTTCCTTCAAAACTAAAATAATCCCTTGTTATAAAAATGTCCCTTTTCAGTTGTGGGTTCCTATTCCCTAAATATAGAATGATATTCTCTGCTCATTCTGTATTAATATTTCCTCTGCCTGGAAACAGGAACCACGAGCACTTTGCCACAGAGAGTGGCAGGATGTTTCTCCTCATATCAAGCAGCTGTGTTGAATTGGGCCAGCGCCCCTTCCTCAGTGCCAGCACTCTGCTGAATTAACATGTGTGGCCTTGATAAGATAAAATGGTGCAGTGAGGGTACCGGGGCAGCTGCCTTCTGGTCTGAGCCCGAACTCCTGCCCAGTGTTCCCTCCCATGTGAGGGAAGGAAATACACACAGAAAACTTGGCAGCTTCGCCTGTGATTCCTTGTCCTGCCTCATGGCTGCCGCATTTGACCCAGCACAGGGGAGAGAAGATGGGAGATAAGGTAAAATACACGACATTAGGATATGTAAGTCACTGACAACCCATTAATGAGCAGCATTCTGGCTCAAGCCCCTCGTAAGAAATATTTCACCGGACGACACTTGAAAGCATCCTCTGCCTCTCACCCCAATCTGGTGTTGACAGGCCTGCCACCAGCTCCTAACTGGATTCAATTCTTCTGCAACTGTGTAAACTCTTCCATCCAAGGTGGATTTTATCTGTGGTATCCCCATGGACCTTCTGATTTGGTTGGTACCAAGGAACCGTTAGCTATTAGGATTCTGGCATTCTCCTATCTCCCTATAAACTTCGGAGTCATTTGTATGATTCCAGTATTCTTTTTAGATCAAAATACTATTTAATTGAAAATAAAGGAATATTTTATCCAAAGTGATGCCTCCGGTGGTTGTTATGAGGTGAAAAGGAATGAAACTACCTTAAGGGATGTTGTAGCCAGGTGGGGGCTGGTCTCTTCTCTCAGACTACCAATGACAGAACAAGAGGACACAGTCTTAAGCTGCGTCAGGGAAGGTCTAGGCTAGATATTAGGAAGAACTTTTTTACAGAGAGAGTGATTCCCCATTGGAATAGGCTACCCAGGGAGGTGGTGGAGTCACCATCATTAGAGGTGTTCAAGAAGAGGTTAGATGATGTACTCAGGGACAAGATTTAGATTGAGATAATATTGGGTAATAGGTTGGTGATAGTCTAGGTAGTAGGTTACAGGTTGGACTTCATGATCTCTATGGTCTTTTCCAACCTTGTTAATTCTGTGATTCTATGATTCTGTGAAAATGAAATGAGCTGAAAACTGGCAAAAGGGCAGGAAACAGGTGAACCAGAAGAGTCCAGAAAATTCAATATATTTTGCTATGGGAAGAAGTTTCCCGCAGAGTCAGGGACAAGGTGGGTAGAGGTGTGATTTTGTGCATCTGTGAGTCATTTGTAGACGTGGCTTGGAGCAAAGCCATGCAACAACAGTAGCTGTTCCCAAGTACGGAGAACTTTGAGGCAGATTTTTGCTTGTGGCCCCAAACAGCAGCTACAATTTACCTCTTCTCTCACAGCAACACTTCCATCTGTAACCACAGCAGAGAGACACTGACATCGGGAAGTGAATCCTGAGATGCAGTTAAGAGCATGGTCAGGCTGAGAGGATTCTGGTACTCTGTTCCTCCAGAGAGGTCCCTGGGCTGAGATCAGCACCTGTACCTTTTTTTTTGGGTGAGGGAAACATTCACATCATCTGTGAGAGGCATCTGACCGAAACACTGCGCAATCAGTAGAGAGAGGCAGGCAGCCTGGAGAGGCATTCAGAGCAGGCATCTAATTTAAACACTCTCTTTTCATTGTCTAGGGATCTTTGCAGGATGAAGTCTCTAAATTGGGACCCTAAGGTTAGATACTCTGAGGACAGGTATGAATACTACCTTTTTTCCAAGCCTGTTAAAGCCTCCCATAGATTTCATAATTTTAATCATCGTTCACATCTTACGAATCTCCTAATTGGAAGGCACGTATGAAAACCCAAATGGGGAATATGGATCATTTGAAAACCTCCGAGGAAGTGAGGACAATGAAGGCTGAAAAATGAGTGTGGGAAGGCTAAGAAAAAAACAGCAAATAAAGAGGAACAGGGATGGGTCTAGTGACAAAAGGGCTTTTGATCGTTCATCTGGTTCTCAAACCGGAGAATTGAGTAGCCTTTCATGGAGCGGTGCTGCCACACTGTGACAGAAGAAGCTCTGGGCAGTAAGTGCAAAAAATTGCAGCAGTGATGACACTGGGAGCTGTATGTTTAATGTTACGGCCAAACAGGACACTGGCTTGTTTGCCAAAGGGGTGCTTAACGTAATCTGAGCCTGGCTGGAGTGGCATATGCCAATTATTACGAAATATCAGTAGCAGTCATGGAGTTAAAACTGGATTCCAGTCCTATCTTTTAACAGAATTATCAATATTTTTTTAAAAAATCACTTTCTCTTAGAGTACAGGTTAAGCACTTCTGACACTTTGCTATACATTAATCCTGTAACGGATTTTTAATTACTACTTCTAGTAATTAAAGCTTCTCTAAAGAGAAGGCTGATATATGATGTATCTTTCTGTGACTAAAGTAAAGTAGGGAAAATTATTTTTAAAAACCCAACAACAACCCTAACTCAAGGCTAGGAACCAAAAAAGGTTAGGTAGCAAAGTCCTATGAAATCCAGGTGCAGACAGAGTAAAGAGTCCTTGGCTTCATGCCTTTAGAAAATCCCAGCCCAACTGAATATTTTCCTGAAGTTTCTGTGCTATTCTTGTCTTAATACCAATACAGAAAACATAAATTGTCTAAGGATACCATAAAGAATGGAGGAGACGCAGACAGCTCCCATCACGTGGTGCTGGGACTCAGCTCAAAGTCTTGGCTACAAGGGAACAAAAATGTGAAATCTTTTATCATCTTTTTTTCTAGGCAGTCCTGGAGGCTTCCACATCAGAGAAACCACAACACACTAATCTTTCTCTTCACTAGCAGAATTCACCAAGCAGGAGAGTAAATCCTTTTTCTTGTCATGGGTGCAAGATCAGGGCCCTGCTCTCCCTGTTATCCTGGAACTACAACACACCAGAATTAAGCAGTCCTTGAGTTTCAAAGGTGCTGAAGCCCTCTGGCTCCCAGTGCGATTTGAATGCCTTTAGCAGCGTGGAAAAACAGGTCACAAGATCCTCTGAGAATGACAGAGTTTCATGAGAAATAATTTGCATGACACTCAGCCAGGGATACGCCTGCTTCATGTTCCATAAAACAGTCCCAATTTTTATCACAGCGCCCCAATCAATAGGTAGAAGTGTCTGTATGTATATATTTACTCATTTATGTCTGGGTGTATATGTGGTTGGCATTTCAGCCCTATCCCAACAAGGTCTGCCCTTGCCCTGGGATGAGCTGCCGTTCACACCGACCATCGAGGTGAAGCAGGTTTTCCTATAAGGTGCGTGTCCCACCTGAGCTCACTAAAACCCAAGGAAATAAAGACCCAGATAAATACCTGTGCTTCACAAAGAAGAGGATCCTGTGTACTGCCTTTGCTGTGATCCAGGAACATCGGAATGGAGACCCTAGAGTGCTTTACAGCAGCTAAGAGCACTTGAATTTCATCAACGAATCACAGAATCATCAAATCATAGAATCGTCAAGGTTGGAAATGACCTTCGAGATCATCAGGTCCAGCCATCTACTAAACATTATCATAACCACTAAACCATGTCCTGAAGTGCCACATCTACACGTTTTTTGAATACCTCCAGGGATGGTGATTCCACCACCTCCCTCAGCAGCCCATTCCAATGCCTCACCACTCTTTAAATAAAGAAATCTTTCTGAACTTTAGCTGAGTGGTGGTGGTAGGTCACAGGCTGGACTTGATGATCTAAGAGGTCTTTTCCAGCCTTAATTATTCTATGATTCTATTTTATGAATATCCAGTCTAAACCTCCCCTGGCACAAGTTAAACCTCATCTTATCCTATCACTAGTTTCCTGGGAGAAGAGACCAACACCCATCTCACTACAACCTCCTTCAGGTAGTTGCCGAGAACAATAAAGTCTCCACTCAGCTTCTCTTCTCCAGACTAAACAATCCTAGGTCCCTCAAAGTTGTGTTATGTCCTTTATCATATTTTATATGAAGGATCAATGCAGCTAAAGGTTAGAAAAGCCCCATCTGGCATTCCTGGCTTCTAGTTGTCTCCAGTTGGAAGTGTGAGCTCAACCAAAACCACAGCGCTGGTAGCAAATGCTATAAAAAGGAAAGCTGCCTGAAATCAGGAAAGTTTTTTCAGCAGTGTCTCGGAGAAGGCAGCAGCAGAGCTCTTGAATGCACTGGGGAAGCTGCAGCCAAAAAAAAAAAAGCCTGTAATGGGGGTGGTGTGAAAGGAAGCATGAGGTTGTCAATCAAAGTGAGAAAGAACAGAATTTCCAAGGAGCTGGAAACGCTGTTTTAACAAGCAGCTTTTTGGGGAAGACCAAAAAAAGAGATCTTTCCTTGGAGACGGACAGAAAAGGGACAAGAAGGCAGGGAAGGAGAAGGAACTAGAAGAAAGAAAATAAGATTGTATTCACAAGGCCAGTCTGAAAGAGGTCCCTGGTCAGGGTTGCAGGGGATTGAGAACTCTTCCCCGAGCTAGCACACACACTGTGTGCTGGCCTTTGCCACTCCAAGCAGGGACCTTCAGAACTGCTGTCACCTATTTAAGATTATCTCCTTGTCTTCTAAATGGGCTTTTTTTTTTTTTCCCCTACAGATTCCTACTACATAATAAAAGTAAATTTTGGAAGAACTTTTTAGTGAATGACCATGAAGCACAACCAACCATGAGAAAATGAAAACGGGAAGTGTGGAAAGGCCAGCGCAGCCCTCGCTCTCAGGCCTATCAGTGTCCTTCAACACTTCAAAATGTACAGAAACCCACTGTTGCTATTACAGCAGAGCTACAAAGCCCAGTGATCTGACGGGTCGTTGGTTTAGGCAATATAAAATCAGTAAGCAGAAAGTGCATCCACTGAGCTGTTACTACCTGTATAAGTAAATATATTATTAAACCCAAAATTCAAGTGGCTCTTTTATGAGGCTGATGCTCAGAATGGAAAATCCACAATTGCCACTACAGTCAGAAGAAGCTGCAGGAATTCAAAGGAGACTCCAAGGTCAGGAAGCAGGAGCACAGATTTGCATTTACAAGGAACCCATGCTGGACTTATTTGTATTTTATTTTAGGGTATCTAGTGCTCTGCCAGAAAAGGAGGCACAAACAATGAAGGCTTGCTTGTGGAGAAAACACCTCAATGACTAATACATAAGGGAAGGATACACGATGGGTATGTGTGACAAGGAAGAGGAGGGAATCATGGCTGGGACAGCCTATGTCTCCTGGAACAACGCTGCTTGGTCTTTGGGCCTGATGGCATCTCCTGGCAGATGAGATTGTTCGCTCGCTGCCTCACCCGCACAGCTGCTGCTTCCCCAGGAGACTCCTTGAGCCAGTTGTGGAGAAAGAGAGGCCATCACTCCTGCAAGTGAACAGAGAACAGAAGAATGAAAGAAATGTGAGAGGTTATACTGCAAAGGGACATTTTCTGGAAGAACTAATTGGGGCCAGCAGAGAGTTGTGCATCTCTAACTAGGAAGATAGAAAGATAAGGGGGAATTGATACAAGTTGCTCCTGGGGAGATTTCAATTGGACTCCAGAGGAAAATTTTTCACCATGAGAGCTATTAGACATTGGAATAGTCTTCCAAGGGAAGTGGGGGATTCCTCAACTTAAGATGATTTTAAGGCTCAGCTTGACAGGGTACTGGGCCAGCTCATTTTAACTGTATTTCTTTACCTTAAAGGGTTGGTCTAGGTGATCCTTGAGGTCTCTTCCAATCTGGTATTCTATGATTTTAAGATTAAATAGCAGCTGGCAAAGGAGAGCTTTGGGGTTCAGCAGAAACACAAACGGAGAGGGTCCCACTTCCCCAGATCCATCCCCCTGGTAACCGAGGCGGAGACATCACACAACCCCTTTCAGAAGCCTCCTGAGTTCCCTCTAGAAAAACCAAATCCAACAAACCCAAACTAAAAACCACACCACAACAACAGACAAGAACCAGCAGATTATATCCATAGCAGGGCTGTTCCACAGTCTCGCTCCTCTAATGGTGGTATCTTTGCTCCTTCTCCTGGCTCAGATACGTTAATATTCAGGGTACACATTTTTGCTATAGAGCCTGCACAGTTCTCCATCTTACAGAGCTTTGTTTCTTCTCAGACTGCGAAATACCCATCCTCTGGAGACAGCAGTTGTAAATCCTTTCCTCATCCCTCGTAACAGTCTCCATTCTGTGCTGCATTTATTCTCTTCCGTTTGGATTCTTGCATGTGGATGACCAGAAGTAATAATCAAGATGAGCTGTCAATGTACCTGTATGTCCCTAAAATACTTTGGATTTGAAAATCACATTTGAATTTTAAAATCACCTCTGAAAATCACATTTGTCTTATAGTTCCTTGGATGCAGCATATGGATTACAGACTGACTCTGTGGAACCAGCTAAGATACCCAAGGTCTTCTCCACAATCACTCCTACTGAATAAATGATTTTATTAGTTCCCAAGTAAATGTCCCCAAACCCTACAGTACTGAATTTCATCCCATACCAGTTACTGTCAGTCTCAACGTCACTTTATTCTTTTTTTTCTGTAACACAATTGTCCTCTCTGTTGATCATAGAATCCTAGAATCATTTTGGTTGGAAGAGACCTTTGAGATCATTGAGTCCAGCTGTTAACCCAGCATGGCCAGGTCACCACTAAACCATGTCCCTCAGCACCATATCTACTTGTCTTTTAAATACCTCCGGGGATGGGGACTCCACCACCTACTTGGTGAGCCTGTTCCAGGGCTTGACAACCAATTCAGTGAAGAATTTTTTTCCTAGCGTCCAACCTAAACCTTCCCTGGCGCAGCTTGAGGCCATTTCCTCTTATCACTTGTTACTTGGGAGAAGAGACCAAACAATGCACAGCCCCCACACACCACGCCCCCCCACCGTTACAACCTCCTTTCAGGTAGTTGTTGAGAGTGAGGAGGTCTCCCCTGAGCCTCCTTTTCACCAGGCTAAACAACCCCCAGTTCCTTCAGTCACTCATCGTAAGACTTGTCTCCAGACCCTTCACCAGCTTCATTGCCCTTTTCTGGACATGCTCCAGTGCCTAAATGCCCTTCTTGGAGTGAGGGGCTCAAAACTGAACCCAGTATTCGAGGTGTGGCCTCACTAGTGCCAAGTACAGGGGGATGATCCCTGCCCTAGTCCTGCTGGCCACACTAGTGCTGATCCAAGCCAGGCTGCTGG
>WEIS01039499.1:0-19307 GCA_013389965.1 Todus mexicanus
TGCCCTGTAAGGAGCAGATTGCCTCAGATAGACTCTTCTGCTCTGGTCGCAGGGGAAATAGAACAGTTCTTCGGAAGTAGAGATTTTGACAAATGAAGAAAAAGCTCAGCGTTCAAATCTTTACTTCGGGTTGTGACTTTGTATTATTTTATGCAGCACTTAAAGGGCACAGATTCCCTGTCCACAGCTTCGGTCTCTGTGAACTAAGTAATGATTCCCTTGTTCTGGAGGGGAGGGAGAAGAAGGGGACAGTACAAAGGCAAAGATGTTCTCAGTGTCTGTACAGGCATTGAACCGTTGGGCACAGATGTCAGATAAAACGAACAAATACAGACCATCTCCTTCGAGAATCTGAAGAATGTGGAATTTCGAGCTGTGAATGCAGATAAAGACCCAGCTTCCAGTATACTGACCCTTCTTGTCATCTTTGCCTCTTGCTCTCTGATGTATTATTTTTGGCAGCCTTTCTGGCTACAGACTCAATTAAAAGTTAATAGATTCCGTCCTTTCTCAATAGCCAGCATTGTTTGAGAGCTGCTGTGTTTATTGAGTCATGGGGACAGTAAAGGATGTGAAGACATTTGGAGTAGGTTATAATTCAAAGGTACCACGTGTTGTCCTGCACGTGTTTTCTTTTCCAGACATTTAATTTGACATAACCTCATACTGACCGTAAACAGACTGTGACTCTGGCCAGAACACGTGTGTAACCACACGGTAGAGTTCAACTGGGTGCTGTCTACTCTTGCAAAAACAAAGCTTGGCACCAGTCGGTAGAATATTTAAGCTAAGAGATATTCCTCTCATCCTAACCAGCGATATCTTGAGTTGAGCATTTGAGTGGTACAAGGCTGGTTTCATTCTGATGTGAATTGATTCCATAGACCCGGTGCAAGTACTGAGCTGGTGGCTTACAAGGTGATTTTTGTGACCCGCTCTGAAGTGATGCTATTTCAACAGTCTCATTGTAAAGGCTAAAGAGCCTCCTACTCCTCCAGGGTTGGTTGTAGCCAAAGGAACTACGGATGGAGGAGGCCAGCAGCAAAACCCCAAGTAAAATCAATCCTATTGCCTCCCCTAAATAGATTTCCCCCCATTGATCGGTAAGCCTTGGAAACAGCCTTTTCTAAGATTTCACAAGAGCATTAATCTCTAAACTCTTATTCAGTTTCCTAGCAGAAGGGAAGTTCTTAATTATGGAAAAAAAAAAAAAAAAGAAGAAGGCACAGATGCTGCAAGGTATTAAGTCAAGAGCTTTATGAAGGGGACAGCTTGCTTTCCCAGCAGTGATAGCTAAGCTGGGTGTTCCTAGACATTTCTACTGGATATATTTAGAAAGGAGGTCAAATATTAATCTACAGCCAGTTTAGCTGAGAAATCTCTCATTACACAGTCACATTTTTCTCTCCTATTTGAGACAGTTCGAAACATTCCGGTGTGGAAATCGTACCCGTTATAAAATGTGTTTTGATCTCTGTCTCGGAACCGTATCCGATAGCTAAAATCTTTAATCTCCACTTAGATATAGTGGAGCAAGGTCTGGCAAGATGCCTGGAGGGTCCAGGTCTTCATTACAGTTGAGTAATGTTGGTTTTTTTCTTCTCTGTGCTATAATGAACACAAGAGCACATGGGACATGTGGGGCTGGGGACGTGATGGAGACCAGGAAGTGGTTCCCAAGTTGCAGGGCAGGTGAATATCAGAGGCTTGCAGCACTTAACCAAAATGACTGGTTTTAAACGCAATCCATCTTTGGCCTGCTGACTGTCTCAGAGGAAAACACCCAAAAAACTGCCTAGAAATTGACTGAGCTTGTGATCGGGTATGAACTGAAAGGGTAGGACTGCTTCCCCTGAAATAGGGTAACGATCCAAACATCCTTCTCTGTTTCGCCCCCGCCCTTTGCTTTGGGTTGTGTTCTTTTGCATTTTGCTGTCGGAAGCAGAAGACTGCTCCAGGGGCCCTTAATGCTTTAATAATCATTGACTTTCTCCCAAAGCTTGTGTCCCAAGGGAGTGATGTTTGCTCATAATTATGCCTGAGAGACAGAGTATCGCAATTTTGAAGTAGGATTTAGACATACTCGCTAGACTTCTTCAGTACTAATTAGAAAAATCCTTCCTTCATGCTGCCTGTCTTCAAGATTTGTCTAGCACCTGGCCTTTGTTAGGTCTCTGTAAAATCTTGCTACAAATATGGAAGTATTGCATCAAGTATCGCATAAAAAATGCACTGTGATTCCAGAGGTTATTCCTTGTCCCAGTGTGCTTGATAAACTAGTTGGGAAATCCTTGCACATATGAAAAAGATGCGATTCATTACTGCAAGAAAGGTACACGCGTATTAATCACGGTTTTGTTGGGTTTTTTCTTGGTCTAGTTTCAGTTCAGTTTACTGATGATGATGCTGTTACAGGATAGAAATAAAATGGCCTGTCATTTTGTGTCACCCAGGAGAAAGCTGGGGACATGCTGCTACTGTCCGTCTGATCTTGCACTGGGACAACACTCAGAGGTAAGTGAAAAGGTGGGCTGGTAAGGTACATAATAATGCTGACAAATGGGACATTTGAGGGTCTTTTTCAGAGTGGCTTTAGTGCCCAAGCAGGGTTTGAATTTGCCTTTTGGCCTTGGTCTGGCAAGTCCCGGGCTGCTGAGGTTCAGGAAGAGCTTTCTGGTTCAGCCTTGGGCAGCGTGGGCTGAGCTGTCACGCTCGTCGTCGCTGTGGTCGGCTCCCTGCAGTGCTGAACTTCCTGATAAGATGCCCTGTCTCATCAAAACAGACCATCCTAACGGCTGTAGCTCAGACACAAGAATTCAGGAGCTGGTGGCTGAGAAGGATTTAATTTTTTTTTACTATCTGCATTGTGTAAGCAGGGATTAGAATTTCTTCGCTTCAGTCTTTTAGGCCGCAGTCAGTACACAGCCAGAGATTCCAGAGAGGGCTTTCCACCTGGACAGTGGTTCTCAGGAGGACAGACGGATCCCTGAGCTTCAGTGGCAGCTGTTGGACCTCCCGCTTTTGAGTATGGCAGGACAGTTCTGCAAAACTGGACAGCTATGTAGATACTGAGTTACAGTGACCTGCAGAGGGGCACAAAGAGCTTGCGTTCACTCCCAGTGCTGAGCTGACCTAGGGAGGGTGGGTTTAGAAGCCCAAAGGAATAAGGATGACCATTGTAAAAACCATACTAAGTCCCATCTGTTGCAATAAGTTCTCTGTTTCCTGGTTCTTTTTCCCCCTCCTCCCTATATTGCAAGCTCGCTTCTTCCCTCGACAGTTAAATTTGTCTTGTGTATCGTATCACGATGCAGCAATTTGAGATTAAGAAGCCTCGCTTCAATTCCCTAATCTTCTGCAAACAGCGAACAAAAATGCTACTGGAATGTTGTTGTGCATAGTTTTAGTTGTTAAACTTGAAAGAGAAATGCAGTGACACTTCCTTGCGGAGTTTTGGTTTTTAAATTCTAAGTTTGGAGGCAACGCAGAATGATTGCAGCAGGCTGTTTAATTTGGAATTAAATTAACATCACTGATTAGCTAACAGCTTTCATAAGACAGAAGTTGCATCGACATAATGATTACAGAGTGAACAAAAGTTAATTTTATACATCAAAAGTAAAGAGCTTTTTCCTTCTGCAGCACAGCCTGGGGAGGCTGGGGATACAGGTTCCAGAAAGCGAGCAAAGACAGACAGACAGGTTTTATTTGCTGTTCTAAATATGCAGCTGATACAGAGCGGGGCCTGCAGAAGCACAGCAATTGCGGCTACAGAAAGCAGAAACAGCTGATTCTGTTGCATTTTTATATGAACTACCTATTCCTGCTGATCCGTCGTGATTTTGTTGGTTTTATATTAGGTTATTGAGGCACAAAGATTTGCGAATCTATTTGCCTTTGTTGGTTATTTTTGTTTAAGTTGTGCTTTGGCCAAATATGATACCTGTCTCTTTCTTTCTGCTGCTGAAAACGTCAGAGCTTAATTATCAGGGTTCTCATTGCTGCGAGGAAAGATCCTGTTGAGTGAGAGGCACAGAGCAGAGCTCTGGCTGAGCGCTTGTGAAAGCAGGGCTTCTGCAGCTTCAGATTTAGGCTATTTTGTAAAGTATAACCCACCACTTAAATGTTCTGAGGAATTCCCTGTGTAGCTAATGTGAAGCAGCAGTGTTCCTCAGGCTGTAATTACGTGCTCTCTAATAGAATAGCACCTCAGGGAGGAAAGAAAAAAACCCCCAAATAATTAACAGGATCTTTGGCAGGGTGTCGATACAGAGAGCAGAACGGTTTCTATACTGGCTTTACCTGAGTGTCGGTTCTGGGGAGGTGGGCACGGTGCAGACTGGCAGCCCTGGGACCAGCTGAAAATCCCCTTGGCTTCTGAGCTGCTTTGCAATCTTCTGTCTGTATTATGCAAGCATCTCCTGGGCCAGGTGCTGTATAAGCACAAATCATGATGTATTGCTTCGAGCCTAAACACACAAAATCAAGGAAGCGTTAGAGGAGGAATACAAGGGAACCGATTTTCTCAAGGTTATGCTGTATGTCAGTGCCAAGGTCAGGCTTTGAAATAGAACATCATCTTCTCCTTCTCCAACCACTAGGTTATATTGACAGGCCTGTGAAATCACTAGAAAAGACCTCCCCAGAAGTATTTAAATTCTTGAGGGTATCTCCCAGCTTGGTGAGGTCAATGAACAAATGATTGCTTAACGGAGCAGGAAAGAGTTGTGCTCAAAACCTTTGCTGTTTGCATTTTAAGAAAGTGGCATTTGGAATTAATTCATAATGAATATTGATCCCCAACTGTGATCAAATACTGTGATGGAACAAGGCTAATTAGTCGTTCGCTGTTTTTAGTAGGACTACGTTGTATTTGAGCTGACAGGGCACATGAGGATGGCAATTTGGCCTCCACAGTTTTGGTGGCCTATATGAAAATAGGTGCATAAGAATTCCACTGGTCACCTACCCCATGATTGTGGGAAAACTGGGGTCTGGTCATTTGGTCACTTGGAATTTTTATTGCATTACCTAATCATAATTATCTGGGGTTTTTTTGTTTAACCAGGTTGGCAACGTTGTACAAATCACCAAGCCAGAAGGAGTCAACCATCCCGTACCACATTACAGTGAGTACTTCTTCTGGGCTGGAGGGGCAGAGATGGGAGCACATTGTTAGCTGCAGAGGAATTTTCAGACACCCAGAGAAATCTGAGAAGGACGTTTGCTTTCTTAGTGTTGCCCTTCAGTAACCAGTAATACTGGGATGCCTCCAGGTTTATGATTATTTTGCACCTTTTCTCTTTAGAATAATGACCCAGCATGTTAGTCCTCTGAGTTAAAACATTCTGATTTGCAGATCCAATTTACAGGCAGCCTGTCCCCATCTGTTCTTGTGCTAGTGCTGCTTATTTTATCTGCCCTTGATGTTAACTTTTGGCCTAAGTGCAATTGCAGACAGCCACCAGGCACTCTCTGAGCCTTGATTTTGGGAGACTGAAACAAGCCAAGCTGTTTTCTCCCTTGTCAGGTAGATTATTGTTTCCCAAGTGTCCCAAGTTTATCTTTTTAGGACAAGGGTGACCAGAATCATACATGGCATTCCAGAGGTCTCACTAGGGCTTTGTCCTGTACGTATTTCCACATCTCTGCTTGAAGTGCATTGCCCGATATAACCTAGGTTGTATCTATCTCTTCCATAGCTCCATCCTACCGGTTGCCCTATAATCAGCCAATACATACAGATTTTTCTCTTGTGTCACTATCCTGTGAGGAGCTTCCAGCTTACAGCTGGAGTCCTCATTGATCCCTAGTTAAATCCTGTGATTATTTTCTTTTGTGGAGTTGGTAAATACATATTAATGAGAATACATACCGTCTAAGCCGTATTTAGGTTTAAAAAAAACCCCCCACCGCTCAACTCTTATATCTTGAAATGTCAGATACATAGGTACATGCCATCACTATTTGCTGTGTGTCCTCATGGAAACACGTTGCCATAGCATTTCCTGCAGCTTTTATTGCTGCCATAAGACGAGATCTTCAAACTATTGAACAGAAATCAGGGTGCGGGTTTTTTTGACGCCTGAATGTATTCACCTGGACAGAAGAAATATGGTAAATAAATGTCTTGTCTTAGTTCTGTAAAGACCGGGAGGGTAAGTGGGGCTGCATCCCCAGGCTGTTTGGGTTGTGTGGTGTGAGTGTGCAGCCCTTTCTCTACAGCTGACAAACAGATGGGGTTTGTTGTGGACAGTTTAATTGCCTTTTCCTTTCAGTTTTACACGCGTTACCAAACAGCGAGCTATGCTCTCTTCTTGTGTATGAAGGCACACAGTTTGGAAATACAGTTGAGCGTGTATCCTAATCAAAGATTAGTTAAAGTTGAAGATTATCCCTGTGTTTTTTTCCCCCTTAATCCTATTGAGCTGCTTCAGCAGACGGTTTCTTTAAGTAAAAAATGTATTATCCCTCTTTCTTTCATGAAATTCAGGTCTGCTGTTACCATTCCTCCTTCCAATCTCCATAGTTAAACTGGAATATGTAAATACACGTTCAGCATTTCCAAATCTAGCACATCTATGTATAACCAGCATACGGAAAAAGATAATTAAACCAATAATCAATTCCTCAAGCCTAGATCCTCCAGAGATGTTTGGGCTTATTTGCATAAGATACTTCAGTACCATTGACAAACTGGCTGTTCAGTGCCTGTACGCTGATGGAGGAGTGTGTAACTTGGGGACGGAGCTGTAGCTCTTTGTCAGCCGTGTCCTTCCCAGCACACGGGCAAGTCACTGCTCCGAGCAAGCGTGGGAGCTGTGGAACACCCAGCAAATGAAATCGAGTTCCTTTCGCAGGATAAGGATTAATTCTTAAAGGCAGAGCATAGAAATGTAAATCGATTTATGCACAAGGGAGTGAGGAGTAGATCATCTGATTCACCTAAATTTCTCAGGTGATGTGACCTGATTATTCCGTCGTGAAAGACTAAGAGACCTGGGACCTGTATTCTGGGTAGGAATCGTCAGTATTTCCCTGAAGTGTGGAGGGTCTGCTTGATGAGCGACGAGAACACCGCTCAAGCAGTAGAGCCGACTGTCTTTGTCAATCTTGATGCAGCCCGTGGATGCCCGAAGACGTTAAAGAAAATTCAAAATAACCATAGACTCTTAGCTTTGTGGGTTCCATTGGTTCCATTACCCACCATCTTGCCATCTAAAACCCACTAAGGAGCTCCAGAAACGTACACAAAATTATTGTATTTTTAAGGCGCTGTGCCCAGAAGGTACATGCCTTTAAATGCAAACCATCCACACTAAGCAGCCTACTTTAGCGTGTTCTGGCCTTTATAACCATCAGAATGCTTTCGCTGGGAGTCTAGCCTGCTGGATTAAGTGGATTCTTGGCTACAGCTCCACCCTTGTGCCTAAGGGAAATGGCAGAGATTAGACGCAAGCAGCAGTGAAACACTAAACTTGAAGATTCCCCATTACGCTATTTAGAATAACACTTGAGTTGCTTATAATAGCAGAGGGACTGCACAAATTCTGCCCTTGTGGCAGCTCTTGCTGTTTGTTCCTCTACAAACGCAGCAGGCTGTGTGAGGTGAGGCATTTCGAAACAGAAGTAGAGAGATGGGAGACTTAAGCAAAACATTTTGATGGGGTTTTGGTTTGTTTTGGCTTGATCTTGCTGTGGGACCCAGTGGCATTTTAGGCAAGTCACACGTCTGACAGTAATTCTGCCTGCTTTTTCACACTGCGCCAACCTAAGATGTCAGCTTTCCTGGAATACTCTCGTCTCTACCTGAGCATTCAGGATCCCCAAAGCAATTTCTCTTTCTGATTAACCCCTTTTCCTCTTTAAGTCTGCACTGCAGTGAGAGTCTTCAGTGAGCTGTCAGCAGTGCTCCCTGCACAGCGTTTGTCTGGAGAAGGGAAGGCAGGCAGCTGCAGGCTTCACATAACATCTCGGTGTCTTCCTCTGCATTGACGACATGTTTCACTAACTCATTGTCCAGATCTTTCGTGTTATAAAATCTTTAAAAATCATTACACAGTGAGCTAAGGTAATAGAAAACACGAATGGTTCTAAGCCAGACAGATCACTTTAAGCTCTCTCCTGAGTAGCAGCATCTAGTTTTCACTTCTACATTTAGGTTTTGGCAGTTAAATGTTCTTATCCCATTGTGTCCCATAAATTACTTCGCTGGAACAGTCTTTGCAGTCTAGAGACAGATTCAGATGTGCTGTTCTCTTACAATGTCTCATTGATGTGTTCAGTTCATTAAGTAGATCCACAAAACAAAACAAAAGAAATCCTAGGGTTTAGAAATGCACAGGTTTGTTTTTGAAAACGACTGAGGCAATTAATCCAGTCATTTCCTTGCTTCCTTGGGAGCTTGAATAAGGGCTGAAGGATTTGGCTTTTAATTTATTTAAATAGGCAACATAAGTTAATTTTCAGAGAAGCAGTGCTTCATAGCCACGGGGGTTATTAGTGGGAAAATGAAAACGATAGCCTGGTTGGAGAAAATAAAACATCTTTTAGAAACAAAATGAGAAGCCGCAGTTATTAGTTGGCAAGCATGTTGAAAAGCTTGGGAGTTCTGAGCTTAGCCCGGTCTATAAACGTTCTGCGGCCGCTCATCTAAAATAAATGTCAGCATCATACCTTATTCTGATCTTCTGGGAAGTAGTTACTCATGCTTTATATCCACAGAAGTGTCACCACATGATTTTTGCTTGTATGTTCCAGTCTCATGGCTTCCGAGATGTGCAGCCTCCAGCTGTCACTCCAAATGCAGAAGATACTGAGATGAACCCTCGCAAGCGGCCACGGAGAGAGGAGGAAAAGTAGAAGTGATTCCAAAGTGGAACGTTAACAAAAAATGCATTCTACAGGAGAACGGTTGCACAGGGAACACGTAACCAAAGGTAGCCTGAGAGACTCTTAACTTATATTCCTGCTCTGGACATTATTTTAACATTGACTTCAATACACAGATTTCTGTTGCAGTAAATTCCTTTGTGTATGGTATAATTTTATAATAAAAAGATGTTTTCTATACCAAGAGGCTTCAGCTTTTTTGGGGGGGCGGGGAGGAGGTGGAGAATACAACTACTTCTTTTACCCTGGGTAAAAACCAATGCAATAGGAGTATCTAATACAGTACATTAATGACACAGGTCTTGATCACTCATATCCTTTTGTGCGTAACTAAATTTTAACCAGGTTTCACGCAGCAATCTGCTCACATGCCTCAGACCAGAGCAGAAGGCAGTGGAGCTGCTGATGGATGCTCTCAGATAAATACCTGCCTAAACGCTGTGCCAGATTGGGGCATTAGCCCTTACCTGCTGCAGAGTCCTTGATCAAGGACAATCAAAGCGCTGTTTTGAACTTCTCGTTTATCTTGTGTGGTAACAACAGAGATGAAAGACTAGAGCTGAAGGACAAAGGATTTAATCCAGCATGGTAATTTTATGTTCCTATCTTAGTAAGTACGAATATTTTACCATCACTCGAGCTTGAACCAAACTGCTGCATAGCCTTTAGCTTCCACGTTCTCCTTTTACCAAAGCATTCAGAGTGAAGATTCTGCTTTGTTCATGGCTTTAACGAAGAGGAAACCCAGGCTTCTCGGGCACCGGCAATATATTAGCAGCTCCGCGATCTAAACCAAATGAATGAACGTAACCCTGCAAATACAGCAGGGTTTTGTCCTGGTTTTATTAAGAGAAAACAAATCAATGAGATTGTTAGAGGAGAAGAAAGGTACTGCAGTGCAAAATAGTAATTACCTCAATTACGGGAAGTGTTTGTCTGTACACACGCACACGTATGACCCCTTTCTGGCGTAGCGCTTGATAATGTTATAGCTGCAGCAACGCAGCCAGGAGCCTAAATGGAGAATTCAAGTTGTGGGAGTCACTATCTTTAATTTTTAATTTAGGAACACTAAACCGACTTCGCCTTGCAACAAAATTCAGTGCCGAGTCTGAGTCACAAACCCTCTCTATTCAAAAAGCTGCAAAAAAAAAAAGCGGCAGTGATTTTTTTGGCTTGTCCTAGTGTTTAGGTATAAATTACATAATGAGATATTACGAGGCAAAGCAGTCAAGCGCCACGCTGCAAAGAGGGCTGTGTCAAAATTTCAAACCTGGGAGTCGGGGAGAAGCTCTCAAGCAAGCATGACACAGGGGAAGGAGCACGGCGGGATTTGTGACTCAGACAAACATTTCAATGCAGGAGACAGAGGCAAACAAAAGGATCCTACCGCATGTGATGTCAGCAAGCAAATGGACCATTTGGGAATAACAGCTTCCTACGTATTGCAGCGCAAGAGGAGGGGGGGAGCCAGCACGGAACACATGCCTACGTAGCCACCAGGAAAACCATCCATTAAGAACATTGTAGCAGTATTTTAAGATGTGCTGCTGGTGACTAGTGATAGCTGCTATCTAACATCTTTGGTATTTATGGAAAAATCCATTTCTCTCAATTTGTTGTGTTCTAATTTAATACCCTCACCACGCTCTTCCATGTGCGAGGAGAGTAAGGACATGGCTCCAATATACTATTAATTCTGACTGGCTGTGGGTTTTTTATTCATAGTACAGTAGCACCCAGAAGCCACAGCTGAGCTGTTGATCCTGTTATACCAAGATAAATCATTTTGTCTGAGTAAATGTTTAGATCTTCCAGCATTCCAGGCATCACTATCAAAATTTAAAAAACCAAAAATGGTTAACAGTGGGAGTTGCAAAACATCCAAAGGAAACACTGGAGGCTCCATGCTCAGGTTTATTTTTTTTTCATTACTTTTCTTTTTTTTTGTATTGAAGCTATTCTAAAAATCAGCTCTGCAGACCAGAACTAGAGAGAAGGATCTGTTGGTGGAGATAAAATTAGATTAAATGAGCCAGATTTCATTCTCATCTGCTGGAGACAAGGAAGATGTTCCAGGCTTAGAACTGTGTATAAAGGAAGAATCTGACCATTGCCTCACCACTAAGTCTTCCGCAGCAAGTTGATATTTTCTTACATGTGCCTGGAATTCTCTCGCATTTCACAGCGTCAGTGCACAACAGCGAGTGGCCTCAGAGAATTTTATGACTACACAAGAACATCACAGCAGTGAATCAAAAAATAAAACAGCTTGTCTGATTCGCTGCTTAAGTCTCCGTTTTCTGAAAGCCAAGAGCTTTTAACCATCATGCTGAGTTTACAATGATTCCGTTTTGTAAGGATGACATTTACTTGTGGTGTAGGAACCTACTCGGTCACCACAACAAGAACACAGCATCGACCACAGGGCCTGGCAACAGGAAAACACTGCGGTCACAGCGCACTTCTCCAGCCCAGAATCCCGCTTTGAAACTCTTTCGTTTGGACAGGGAAAAGAACAATTTACGTCTTCCTGGTTTTATGTGTTCTGCGCCTTTTCCATTATGAAACACTGAGAAAGCAACTCGCTTCCGACTAGAAGAAATTTTAGAAAACATAGAGCAGAAACCACTTCACTGAAGGTAAGGAGGTGTGGCCAAGGTTCGAGTTACCCAACCAAACAGTCTCGTATTGAAGTCGATCACAAACTAGTTGACTAACGGAAGGAGACTGAGCTGCTAACCCAAATGTTGAGCGCAGTGCTGAGACAAGTATGTTTAAAATCTAACCTCTGTTTTTCTGTTGAATTTCAGTTACTCTTCCTCTAGTTATTTTGCGGGGAGTAAACTTAGAATTAGATTTATTCTCAAGTATTTCAGAGATCAATGACAAAGGTGAAATCCTTGCCACCTGTATTTTGAACTCCACCCCTTTCCTGAATAAAAGCAGATGCAGAAGTCGGAAGGATGAGTCGCTGTGTTCCAGCTGCTTGGAAGAGATTGTCTTTATTACACTTTGGACTGTAATTATTTTAAAAGGCACACTGAGCTGTATGATGCTGTTTTAACACTGGCTATTTCTACACAAAGTATTTTTGATTAAGTTTTGAAGTATCATTTGACGCTTTCTTGTCCTAAGACAGAGGACCTTGAGGGGAATTGAATAAACGGAGTGCTTACATTGCAGTAACACCAATATTACAACAGAGTACCTACGGGAAATCATACTTATTTTCGCAGGGTGAGAACCAGGGAGGTTAACCTGTGGTTCCAGCACAACAGGCCCTGCTAAGGGTGTGCGTGCAGGAGCCAGGCTGCAGGGGAATGCGAGCCACCGGCTGCAGAGCTGGCAGTGTCCTCGGGCCCCCGAGCAGCTTGCTCAGCCCTCCTCCACACCAGTCCTCCCATCAACTGAAGATACCAGTGCCAGCTGCTCCCTGCTCCTGGGCTTCCCCTCTCCTTGGCTCCCCAGGCTGCGTACTCAGCGTCTTGTGGCTTCCAGCCATGGAGTCATTTAGGATGATTAGAGTCAGGAGGGTTGGCTTCCCTTGGCTAGTGCGAGATTTCTGCATTAATGTTCTATAGTGAAGAATGAAATCACCGGGAACTGGCCCCCTTCCCAGTACTGAATTTCACCCACAAATGCACCCACTGTTAAACCGTAGGCTACCGTCTTGCTTCCCACAAGCAAGAAATATTCATACAATATGCACCATCTATTTATTAGAGTCTGAGCTTTAGCACATATATTACAATAATACTGGCCAGAGTCTGGAGACAATGGTGGTTGGTTTCTGGTACTCAGATAAGTGCCGATTTTTTTTATGCTTGGTTTTTAGGCCTTTTTTAAAGAGATTTTTCTAAGTAGGTGACTGTAAAATTCAAGGTCTTGTGACTAGAGCAAGATATCACAGAATCAGGAATCTAATCTATGGCGAGCTGATGAACAAGACATTTAAAGTAAGCCTGTGGAGGAACCAATATAAGTTTTAAAATCCCACTGGGCACCTGCCTTAACAAGTCTGGCTTAAATTTTGCTCTCATTTTAGCATGAACTTCACCCTCCACCCCAAAAGGGCACAACATGCACACACCGTTAAACTCCTAGACAAGAGTATAAAGGAGATTTAAGCAGTAAAGCATTTTGTATTGCGTCCTCTGCGCAAAAATGAGCTTTGGGCTTAGGAATTCCAGTAGTGCTGTATTCAGCCAGCGTGGAACTGCGGGACTTCAGCCTCAGATGAAATGTGTTGCAAAAACAGAAAGTACAGAGGAAGGGCCTGGCACATTCCCGCTGCCAGCAGAGTCTGCTGTTCGCTGATATCCAGCAGGTCTGTGCCCCTCATCTCCGTTTAGCAGTAAAAGGAAATGATGATAATGAGGAGTGACTGATTGCTGAAGTGGATCAACCTTCACAAGAAGATGCTGGGCTCTTGGCGTGCTCCCACCACAGGACGATCTCAGGATTTGAGAAGATCCAGACCTCAGCGCTAAGTGTTGTGTGGTCAGCCGTGTCTCGCTGAGGCAATCCCACGGGTACTAATCGCCAGGCACACTTCAACCTGTCACTCAAAGGTTTTATGACGTAACAAATTTTGCCTTTGCCTTTGTTAGCGGGAAACAAGGACCATTGTGCTCTATCTGCTTTGACAGCGTTCCAGACCTGTTTAGTCATTTTGAAGCGCTCCGCTTTTCAGTAGTTCGTTCTTCCACATACTTGTCTCCCAACAGATTTCCAAATCTGACTAAATAGGCACGGACTGATGTCCTGTTTCTCACCCTCACTAGTCAAAGAACCCCCTTTCCTGAACAGGAGGCTGAGTGGAAGGCTGAAAATGGAATTTTCCTTTGGAATAGAATTGGAAATTTCCATGACAGCTGGATGTGGGATTTGAGCCTGAAATCCTGTGGTTTGCAATGGATGTGGATAATTTGACTATTAAACTGGAAAAGCCGACGTGACCTCAAAAATTATTTTTTTTTAAAAAAAGATAAAAAGAAAGAGATAAGGACTTTGGTATTTAGGAACATCCTAACACCGTACTTACAATGGTAAAGGAGCCAGTGAAACTGTGGTAACAGAACTTTCCGTGCTTTTTAAAACTGCAGTTGAAGACTGAACCGAGGAAAATGAACTGGAGCTTGATGCAGCTTGTCAACAAAAGCCTTCTCACTGTATTCCTTTCAAATCCTTGCTGTCCTTACTCTGAACCAATTGGAGTTATTTCAGTGACTTGAACAATAATTGTCTCACTGAGTTTGAAGAGCTACAAGCAGAAGAGACATAGATAGTCACATTCAGAAGGTGACCAATACTGATCGTGTGAATACACACAAGGAATTTTAATCTCTTTCAACAGTACGTTGCAAGCATCACATCCTGTATTATCCCATTTACAACATATATTCAACAGTAGATGTGCCTTCAAGATGAGAACAGCCACAGGCCTGGAAATACTTGCTTGTCTGGTGGTTTCATCTGGCGAGGAAAACAGGCTACAGCTTCTAAAATTCCTTCTAGTTTACTGCAAAAGCCCTACTTTGAAAGAAATCACTTCAGAAAGGGGAGCACGGCACTGCCCCGACATTGCTCCTTCACATCGTTTTTATCTATCTCAACCATGCCCCATGGTAGCTGAACCAAGAAATCCCATTCTTGCTAGTATTAAGGCTAGGGTTAGGGTGGAGAGAAGCAGACAGCCTACAGATCTACGGACTCTGGTGATGCAAAGGGCATGCCACGGGGAGCACGGCACTGCCCCAACATTGCTTCTTTGCATCTACTTATCTACCTCAATCATGCCCTGTGGTTACTCAAACTGAAAATCCCATTTTTGACACCTTTAGGGCTAGGGTTGAGGTTGAGAGAACCAGAGAGCCTACAGCTCCAGGGACACCAGCTCTGCAAAGAGCATGTCAAGGGGAGCACGGCACTGCTCCAACATGGGTATCTCCCCTTCTCCTATCTGGATCCGTCACATCTTTTGAGACGCAAGCCTCAAAATCCCATTCCTGCCACCTCTAGGTCTAGGGTTAGGGTTGAGAGAAGAAGAGAGCCTACAGCTCCAGTGACACCGGTGATGCAAAGGGCACGTCTAGACGTGTACGGCATTGCCCCAACATTGCTCCTTCACATCTTTCTTACCTGATTCCACCATGCCCCGTGGTTCCTGAAACTGAAAATCCCATTCCCATCAGCACTAGGTCTAGGGTTAGTGTTCAGAGAATCAGTCTGTAGCTCCAGGGGCACTTGATCTGCAAATGGCGTGCCAAGGGGAGCGTAGTGCTGCCCTAAACTTACTCCCTCCACAGTTTGAGGTAGCACGGGATGTGAAAAGTGTGGAGGGAGGACTTGTGGGGCATTGCTGTGCTCCCCTTGGTTTGACATTGGCAGCACCAGATTCCCTGCAATTTGCAACCCCAGAGTCCCTGGAGCCTAAATTTAGCTTCCAGAGTTACCGAACACTAAAAACATTTCGTAATAGAACCAAACACGCCTCCCATGGATTAGTGCTTTACTTGATAATATTTTGTCTTTAGACATTCCTTTTCTGGACAGCAGCGAGAAGCAGCGTGGCTACCTCCTGTGGTAATTGCCCACCCCACTGTCTCCACACAGCGGAGCGATTGCAGGCTCCTGGCTGCCTAACTCAGCCACACCACCCACAGCTACCGTATGTTCCACTCGGCAGGTTAATAAGAATGGTTTTTCACCTTCCCCTCCCAGAAACAAATGTCAGCGTGGCTCAGAGCCACAAGCTCTTTATTTAATATTGAAGCAAAACAATCCGAACTTGACCGTAGCGCCAAAACTTGACAAAGTATCCCGAGTACAAAGCTCTACTCTATTTCATGTTAATTAGTGTCCCTCGCAATTAGACAAATGATGCAAAGCACACGGGGACTGCCAAGATGAATCAAGGACATCTGGTAACTTTAACATTTCAACATGAAACGGAGTAGGTATTACTCTCAGATACTCTTATGCGCTGTTTGGAACAGCTTAAAAAAATACGCGAATAATAAAAATTTTAAAAATGGACTATTTAAATGCTTTGGAATCTTCTTCTTAGCTAGCCTTAATTGCTGCTTGTCATGCAACAGGAATTTGATCGTACATCTTGTTGAATTCGCTGCTACTTCCCTAAGATATTATTATAACAGGGATTTTCAGAATCGAGATCATGTTACACTGAGATTATCGACGTTATAGTGTCTTAGAAACTCCAACTGTCTCTGAATGACTAGTGAAAACCAACTAACCGTGAACTTAAAACTGCCTTTTTTGATACTTGCATTGGTAAGCGTTCTCTTGAGGCTTGTGACTCACTGGTGATGCAGTACAGAGAAGCCTAAAGAAAATAAAAACAAGAATCCATCAATGACATCACCAGCTGCAACTACGGGCTAAAAGAACTGCAATGGGTATTTTTTACCCCTTGGAGCCACCTGGCATTCCTAATTAAAGACCAAGTTGAAAATATATAAATGGTACACTGAAAAGAAGTAATACTTGGAGATAATGTTTCAGGAGAAGCGATGCGATTTTCTGTCGCTTTAATAGCTTTTGGCTGTGAAAGACTAAGACTAACTGTGACAATTGCATTTTTAACTCTCAAGGCTTTTACATATTCACAAGATCGCAACAGGATCAGCCAATGCAGTTGCTGGAAATACTCTAAAATTAGTTTGGCTCCGAAATAACAGTCCACCAACTAGAAGACAGATTTACAGCAGCACCTGACACACAGCGGTAATTACTACAATGCAGAGGACAACAGGTTTCAGCAAGCTACCCTCCTTGCTATAATCCATTAAAATTGGGAAATATTTTTGCATAGGAGGCTTGTGATTAGGTCATTTTTCAAGGTATACCCGACATTAAGGGTGTCATTCCCTCCTCTGTGTACATGCTATTCTAAATGTGGGCAATTATACCTGCTCATTGTTGGTATTTATGGACCTGATAGCTCTGAAAATAGTTTTTTTCAGCAGCAATGAATAAAACAAGCCAAATAAAAGATGTTTATTAGACAGCAGTAGAATATCAACTACAGTTTGTCTCCCACTGGCTGTCTATAAATTTTGTTTCCTTCAGTGTAACATCTACAGTTACTTACCAACTCCCCTTTGCCAGAACACTGAATGTGCAGATATCACGTCATGTATCATTTATGAATGAACAGCCATACACACGCTGATCCTGAATGTTAATTAGTGTCACAAGTTTGGTTGCTAAGTGCTGGAAATGGATAAATATGACCTCAAAGCTCCCTTTCCTGGCAATTCACGGAACCGCTTTGGTTGGAAAAAGACCTTTAACATCATCGAGTCCAACCTTTAATCCAGCACTGCCAAGCTGACCACTAAACCACATCCCTCAGCACCACATCTCCACGGCTTGGAACCCCCTCCAGGGATCAGGGGGACTCCACCCCTGCCCTGGGCAGCCTGGGACAGGCCCGGGGAACCCTTGACAGTGGGGAAGAAATTGTTCCTCAGCTCCAACCTAAACCTCCCCTGGTCCAACTTGAGGCCGTTTCATCTTGTTCTGTTCCTTTTCTTTGGAAGACGACCCCGATCCCCCCGGCTCCAAGCTCCTGTCAGGGAGTTGTGCAGAGCCAGAAGGTCTCCCCTGACTCTCCTTTGCTCCAGGCTCAACATCCCCAGGTCCCTCAGCTGCTCCTCCTCAGCCTCCTGCTCTAGACCCTTCCCCAGCTCTGTTGGACACACTCCAACCCCTCAGAATCATAGGATTTCCCAGATTGGAAAAGACCTTTAAGATCATCTAGTCCAATCATTAACCCAACACTGACAAAACCTTGACTAAACCGTATCCCTCAGCACTACATCTACATGACTCTTAAATACCTCCAGGAATGGGGACTTCACCACCTCCCTGGACAAGCCATTCCAGTGCCTGAGAACCCATCCAGTAAAGAAATTCCTCCTCATATCTAATCTAAACCTCCCTTGGCACAACTTAAGGCCACAGAATCACAGAATTTCCCAGATTGGAGAAGACCTTTAAGATCATCTAGTCCAACCAGTAACTAACAGTGGCAAGACTTTGACTAAACCAGGAGCACTTTGGAACACTTCTTTCACAGCACAGGTGCACAGCAGCAAATACCTCACAAATTCACAGAATGTTTGGGATTGGAAGGGACCTCGAAACTCATCTAGTCCAATCCCCCCATTGCCGGAGCAGGATCACCTAGATCGAGTCGCAGAGTAACTCGTTCAGGTGGGTTCGAAACGTCTCCAGAGGAGACTCCACAACCCCCCCGGGCAGCCTGGGCCAGGCTCTGGCACCCTCACTGCAAACAAGTTCCTCCTAATATTCAAGTGTAACCTCCTGTGTTCTAGTTTACACCTGTTATCCCTTCTCCTATCATTGGGTCCCATCAAGAAGAGTCTGGCTCCATCCTCCCGACACTCACCCTTTCCGTATTTAGAACCATGAAGGTGGTTTCCCCTCAGCCTCCTTTTCTCCAAGCTCCACAGCCCCAGCTCCCTCAGCCTTTCCCCAGCAGGGAGATGTTCCCCTCCCTTCAGCATCTCTGGGGCTCTGCGCTGGACTCTCTCCAGCAGTTCTGGGTCCTTCTGGAACTGAGGGGCCCAGCCCTGGACACAACCCTCCAGATGTGGCCTCAGCAGGGCAGAGCAGAAGGGGAGCAGAACCTCTCAGCCTACTGACCTCACCCCTTCTAGCCCTCCCAGGACACCACTGGCCTTCCTGGCCAGCAGGGCACGTTGCTGGCTCATGGGCACCCTGCTGGGACTGAGGGGCCCAAAATTCACCTCAGGATTCGAGGTGCGGCCTCCCGAGCGCCCAGCCCAGGGGGGGACAACCCCAGCCCTGCTCTTGGCTACTCTGCAGCAGCGAGGTCGCGGACAGGACGGGGTGGGGGGGGGAATTTGACCGAAATACGGCGTGTTTAAGATCCGCTAACCCTTCTCCGAGTTCAAAACCACTTCCAAGAGCCTCCTGCCGGCAGCCAGCCCGGGCTGGGTGCCCCTTCCCCGCGGGGCTGAGGCCGGGCCGGGCCGAGCTCCCCCTTGCGAGCAGGGAACAACCCGCGGAGGCGCCGGCGGCGGGAGCCGAGCGCAGGGGAAATCCTGAGGCGAGCAAGGCTGAGGGAGGATTAGGTAACCGGGAACGCGCTCTCAGGTTCCCTTCGGCTTCCTGCGACGAACCTACGCGTCTGGCTGCCTCCGCATGACTCATCACAGCGGCGCTGGCTGGCAGCGCGCCCGCCCTCCACCTGCTTGCCTCCTTTACCCCCCCTCTCCATCCATCCCCCCCTCTCTCCTTCCTCAAGCCCTTCTCGTCCCGCTCCATCCCTCCGCGGATTGAGGCTCACCCTTCTCCCCCGCTGCCCTCAGCGCCGCCGCTGAGGCGCGCACCCCCCC
>WEIS01039503.1:0-24045 GCA_013389965.1 Todus mexicanus
ATTTCTAATTATTTTTTTCCCTCCCCACCTCTCTCCACCTTCGAAAGAAATAGCACCCGAGCCCCCCCAAAGAATAATAAGAATAAAATAATATATCTATCTATATAAGAAAAGAATAAAACAAGAGCAAGCCGCGCTGGATAAAAATAAATAATAATAATAAAAAATTTTAAAAACCCCCACACAAACGTAACAAAATTATTTAAAATTAATTTGCGCTTTCGCTTCCGAAACGATTTTTCAAATCCCATCGCCCTTGCAAATAGATGGGCAGAGCCGCCGTTTAATTAAGGCAGAGGCTCTGGCAGGGAAATCAAACCCCTCGAACGTCCCATTTTAATATTTCTTGCAAATGGAGCTAAAGCAGAGCCCGGCTCCGCCACTCTCCTCTCCTTGCCGGAGCAGAGCAGGGTGGATTTTAAAGTGTTGAGGTGGTGGGTTGGTGGGGTGTTTTTTTTTTTCTATCTGCATATAGTTAAATCTTCTTGCTGTTCTAACTAATCTGCTGGAGAGGGTTTCTTTAGCTCTTTCCTGTCAGTCTAACTTCCCAAGTGTAACAGATGCCGCTCTCAAGCGCTCCTTTCTGCTGCTTTGCTTTATTCAGCCTCGCATATTTCTCCCCATGATCTGGGTTTCCATAGAGAGAGGAATAAAAGGGGGACCATGGCCACAAATCCCCTGCCCCATGCAGAATAAAAGAGCCTTATTCAATAGACGACCCCGTCTGGACATGGGAGAAAAAAATAAGTACATGCAAAGCTACTGTTGCAAGAATTTGTAACTTATTTTTCATAGGCTGAAAACCATTAAAGTTTTGGGTTTTTTTTAAAAAAAAAAAAAAAATAGGAGGGAAAAAAAAGTGGAAAAAAGCAACAACAAAAAAAAAAGTTGCTGGGTTCGGACTGGGCTCTGCAACCCTCTGGCTCTGGGTGCGCCCGCAATGCAAGGATCCGCGTTTCCCCAACAAATAACACGCCTTAATATCTATTTTTTTTCTTTCTTTTCTTTTTTTTTTTTTTCTTTTTTTTTTTTTTTTTTTTTTTTTTTTTTTTTTTTTTTTCCCCCCTCCCCTCCCTGCTAAATCTTTGGCATGAAAAAAAAAAGGTGGCACAATAAGCTGAAGGCAGCCTGCCGGCTTGGGGCAGCTAGAAGTCGCTATAGAGAGGAGGAAAAAAAAAAACCCAAATAAACCAGCTTGGAAGTGGAGGAGCTGGAATTGTGGCGAGGCTCCTCGGCCAGGAGGGACCCCCGGGTTTTTGGGGGGTCACCAGGGTGCGGGGCTCCGGGGTCCCTTCCCCCTCGGTGGGGCAGGGCTGGCTCCAACCCCCCAAATTCCCCTTGAAAGAGCTAGAACCAAAACACGGGCTGCGTCTGTCTCTGTGTGTGTGTGTCTGGGTGTGTCTGTGTGTGTGTCTGTGCTCCTAACCCGCTCCAGAAGCCAGCCCAGAAGCGGCAGGAACGGGTTTGTTAGGGTGGCAGAGCTGATTTTTATTATATTTTTATTATATTTTTATTTTAATCCTATTTTTATTCTTACCATATTTTCATTTTGGTCATATTTTCAGTTTATCATATTTTGATTTTTACCATATTTTGATTTTTATCATGTTTTGATTTTTATCATATTTTACTTTTTATCATATTTTGCTTTTTATCATATTTTGGTTTTTACCATATTTTCATTTGATCACGTTTTCATTTTATAATATTTTCATTTTATCGTATTTTGCTTTTTATCGTATTTTCATTTTTATCATATTCTCATTTTTATCATATTCTCATTTTATCATATCTTCATTTTTACCATATCTTGATTTGCATTATATTATCATTTCCATCATATTTTATTATATTTTGAGTTTTACTATCGTTTCATTTTCATTGTCTTTTGATTTGTGTTATGTTTTATTATATCTTGATTTTTATTATATTTTATTATACGACGATTTGTATTATATTTTATGCTGATTTTTTAGATTTCATTATATGTTGATTTTTACTATATTTTATCATACGTTGATTTTTATAATATATTATTATACATTGATCTTTATTCTATTTTATTATGTGTTGATTTTTATTATGTGTTGATTTTTATTTTATGTTGATTTTTATTATATGTTGATTTTTATAATATATTATATGTTGATTTTGATTATATTTTACTATACGTTGATTTTTATTATATGTTGATTTTTATAGTATATCATTATATGCTGATTTTTATTATACTTTATTATACGTTGATTTCTATAATATATTATTATATGTTGATTTTCATTACCGCCTAATCTTTACGACATGACGATTTTTATTCTATTTCGCCATTTCTTTTTGTTTCTTTTTAGTCGATTTTGATTTCATGGTAGAGATATTCTTCTTTATTATTATTACTTATCTATTTTTTTTCCCCCTCTCTCGTGGTTCATCTGCAGGAGGGGCTAATAAAAAAAGGGGAGGGGGGGAAACCAAAACTGAAAAAAAAAAAAGGTCTAAAAGGGGTTGGTTTTGCTTGTGTTTAATCCAGCATGAAGCTCGGAGCGGTTAAGCTGCGGCTCGGTGTCATGACCCCTAGATTGAAAACTTCACCTTCACCACAAGTTCACTTTAGGAGCCAGGACTGGATCGCGCTCGGTGGGAACAAGTGCGAATTGAAACCGAAAAAATACACCCCCAACCCCAGAATCAACCCGAAAGGGGAGGGAGGGGTTGGGGCAGGTGGGAAAGGGAGATGGAACCGGGTCTGAAGGAAGGAATTGAAGGTTTGGGGCAGGAATTGAGGAGTTTGGGGCAGGAATTGAGGAGTTGGGGCAGGAATTGAGGGGTTCGGGGGAGGAGCTGAGGGATTTGGGGTAGGAATTGAGGGTTTGGGGCAGGAATTGAGGGGTTGGGGCAGGAATTGAGGGGTTGGGGAGGTTATTCTTGGTTTGCTTGTGTATCTGGAGGCGCTGGAGCCAAGGCACCCACCAGCCCAGCGAGAATTTGCCTCCTGGAGCCTCCCGAGCTGCTTTGTGCAAATGCAACCTGCGTGGGGGAAGCTTAGGGGGGAGGCGAAAAATTCAGGAAAAATGGGGAATGTACAGAGTATTAGCAGAAATTAGCCAATACCGACACAAGCTCAATTAGTTCCTTTTTTTCCCCCCCTACCCCCCTTCTTTGGGTCTCTGTTGGCTGCTCTTGAACGTGAGTAAAGAGAGAGAAAGAGGAGGGAGAGCCGGAGCCACTGCACTGCTCCTGCCATCGCAGAGCCCCAGCCACGCCACGGGCTGACAGATTGCAAATTCAAACAGTCCTAATGTAAGAAGGAATTGAATGCAAAGCTTCCCCCAACCCTCCCTCAGCCACCCCCACCCCTCGCCCCAAATCTCTCCGAGCACCAGCCCGTTAGTAATAAGCCCGGCACGGAGGGAGCGGAGCCGAGCCTGGGCTGCTCCTGCTCCCGGAGAAAAGCAAAGCTTAGGGAGGGACAATAAACCCAGTCCCAGGCAGAGAAAAATCACAAGGTAAATGGCATTTCTATTCTAACTCTGCTGCGCTTTCCCAAGCGTTTGGGACGACTCTTCACTCCTCTGCTCGAATCGCCTGTTATTCTTCTTATGGGCATTATTCTTCTTCTTATTAGCATTATTCTTCTTATTCTTAGCATCATTATTTGTATTCTTAGCATTATTCTTCGTACTATTAGCATTATTCTTCTTATTCTTAACATTATTCTTCTTATTCTTAGCATTATTTGTATTCTTAGCATTAGTCTTCGTATTCTTAGCATTATCCTTCGTATGATTATGACCACGAATTTTCTCTTCCACGTTGTTAATGTCGGGAAAAATGTAGTTGCTGGCTGGCTGGCTGGGTGGGTNGTTGCAAGGCAAACCAGGGGGTTGGCTTTGCCGGCGCACGCTGGTTAGTTAACCTCTGGTGACTAGTGAGACATCGAAGACAGATAGCTCCCTTCCCTGCCTGCCACATACCTGCATTGGCTGGGAGCTCGCTGAACAAGCTCGCTGCCGTTTGATTTGTTTGCTTGGGTGCTGGGGTTTTATTAGGGGGTGGGGCTGGTGGTTTGGATGCTTTTTCTTTCCTTTTATTTTCCCCCCCACCCCGTTTTTGCAGCTGGGGCATTCTGCCCGCCGAGCAGCCAGCGATGCTCCTGCTCCTGCACAAGCAGCTAAACGATTCCTGCGCTTCCAAGCACCTCAGCCTTCCTACATTTCCCTGCCTAAATCCACTCATTCTTGCCTTTCCCACAGGCGAAATATTTGCGGCTTGGGCGGAGAGTTTGGGGGTCTTCTCCCCTCTCCCCTCCGGTTTCATTCAGGTCGCCCCAATCCAAGCGGTGACAAAACCCTGCGAGGTGCGAGGAGCCCCTGGTAGCTCCTGGCACCTTTTCTCCCCAGGAGAAGCTCGGGTAAAAGCCTCTGGAGGTTGCACCAGCTTTGCCTCCGACTTTCTTCCCCGGGGAGAAGTTCCTGGGCAATAAATCAGCTCAGTCAGGCCCCGGGACAGATGGAAGAGCCCAGGGAGAATGGGCAGCAAAGGGGGAGAGGCAGCCCCGGGGCTTAGGGGCTTTTTAAATAGGACTAAATCAAAGGGGGGTGCTGGGGAGGAGGCTGTGGCCGGGGCAGGGGGACAGGGAGGACAGGGGCTGTCCGGGACCAGCCCCGCTCCTGCTCCCCCAGCCCGGGGAAAGGCGCTCGGCAAACTTGGACTGAAATCCCGGGTGTTAGCGATTCTTTTGTGGGGGGTTATCGTGCTTCAGCCATCGCAGGGTGTCCCTCTCGGGGCTGGGGGAGGAGGGCAGAAGGGAGAGGTGCAGCTCTGGCCGCTGGTGGACCTGGAGTGAATTGATCTTTGCGAACTAAGCGCTACTGAAGAGCCCCCGGGAGCGTCCCGGGCTCTGCTCCTCTCGGCCGCCGCATTTTCCCGGTGCCCCCTCCAAGCGTTTTTTCCATTTGCTGCTTCCCCTCCAAACTGTTTAGAAATTACTAGTAGCGGAGAAGTAAATTGGGAGTAAACCTAGTGAATTAGGGTGATTCTCTATCAGTTTAATTTATGTTTTATAGTTAGTTTAGCCTTCTGATTTGATTGCCTTAGTAATGTGAATTGCCTACAGCTGCTGATGATACAGCTTTAATTCTGTTTTAAAGGTCATGTAAACATGTGCCTGTAGCAGAAGGAATGCAAATTCAATTCCCTTTTAATGCTTCCTCGCATTCACTTCGCAGCCTTCACCTAGAAAATTAGCAGGATTTAATAGAAACCCGCTCGAATGTTATGATTGCATTAAAAAAACCCCCCTGGCCCCTCCCAGGCGGGGCTCTCCCTGGGCCCCCCCAACACCCGCGACTCTCGTTTTGGGGATGCTCAAGGAAGTCCCCGCCGCAGGAAGGACTCATCTTCACCTGGAAGCTTTGTTCAGCTGTAGGTAACCACCACCCGGCTGCCTAACCCGGAGTCACTGCGAATTAACCCCCCAAAGGAGGGAGAACATCACACAGCTGGGTCCTTCCCTATGCGTTTTTCCAGCTGCGGGATTCTCTTACATCACGGTGAAAGATAAGGCTTGGGAAGGGGAAATTGAGGAAAAAAACAAACACCAAAAAGCTTTGGTTTCGGACCAGGTGGGGATAGAGAAGCTCTCGGCATCAGCAGGAGGAGAAGCTGTGCCCAGATGCCAAGGTGAGAGGCTTCAAAGTGAGACACCTGCGCCTTGAAGACGTTTTCCCAGTTAATTTTTAAACACAGCCAGCCCTGAGTTGATGCGAGGTTGCCTCACAGTCCTGGACTCCAGGGAAACAAAAAAAAAAGGGGGGGAAAATAAAAAGAAAAATAAATAATAAAAAATTAAAAATAAACTATTCCCCTTTCCCCTTGTTTCAAAGGGGCTCAGTGAAGTTGCTGGGAAGTTGAGCCAGGGAAGCCTTTGGACGGACGGGCTCTAACGAGGGGGGAAGAGCGTCAGGAAAAGCCACCCTGGAGACGGTTTGAGAAGGGAATGGAGCTGTGACGGCAAATAGAAAATGGGTGAGGCGATTCCAGTGGCCCCGTTCAGCCACAGGGACCCCAGAGCTCCGGGGGGACCAGCCCGGTCAGCCCTGCTCCCCACGGGGATGCCTTTCACTGGGATCACCAGGTTGCAAGAGGTACCTTCTCCCTAGACCCCCCTCAGTTTTGGTGTTGGGGTGCTCCCCAGCTCTCGGAAGGTGCTTGTGCCGTCTCCAAGCTCCTCCTGGCCGCAGCATCCCCCTCCTTGCCTTCATCCCCAATCCCCCCTGCCTCCCCATCCCTGCCACCCCGCTCTCCAGCTTGCTGGGAAAATTCACCCCTGGCTCCCTCCCCGGAGGCTGAAGGAGGTGAGATTGGACCAGATGATCTTTGGAGGTCCCTTCCAATCCCCAACATTCTGTGATTCTGGGAGGTGCTGGGAGGCAGCTGCCCCACCTTTCCTCTCCGGGGTGCTGAGGAGCCCAGGCTGGGCCTGTCTCTCTCCTTGGTGAAAATGAGTAGGTTTTGGTTTGGGTTTTTTTTTCAAGAATCTTAATACTCGTAGCACCAGCTCATTGGTGATTCCGTTGCACACCTCATTAAATAGCCCCAAACAGAAGGAGGTTTAAATGCCTTGATTGAATTAAAAATAGCGTCGGAAATCACCTATGGTACTTTCGTCAAATAATTAATGTAAAGTACACACGTACAGCGCGAGATTCCCTTTAACAAATCTATTCCTAAAACGCGCGGGGGGTTTACTTAATGGCTGCAATAACTTAAGAGCGGCACAACTCGCTCGAAACGCCGAGCCACACTCGTGCACTTCCTCATATGTTCCTGTGTGTTTCCCTGAGTGGGTTTCTTCTTTTTTTTTTCCCCCCTCTTCCTTATCTTTTTTTTTTTTTTTTATATCTGAAGTTCTATTCCCCTCCTCTCCTCCATGTATTTGATCATTTTTTCAAGTCCCTTGGCTGAACCAATCTCTTTTCATGCAGAGGATAAAAAGAGAAAAACTTCAAAGTAGGTTCAGGTAATTAACAGCTGAGGGGAATATAATCTAAACCATAGGCCCTGCTTTGCACCCAGGTCTGCTTTCAGAGCCAGCCGGCAAGGGAGTGCCTATTCCCTATAGCATCCAAATCTGCTTCCTCTGAACAGCTTTGCCAGGCCTCCAGTTATCACATCTGCATTTCAAACACCATGTCTCTGGCATTAATTATTAATTAGCCTACAGTCACCCCAGAGGATTTAAGTTCCAGCCTGCACATACTTATTCATTGACCTCTATCTTAGTTTTTGTTGAAAAAAAAAAAAAAAAAAGAACCACCAAAAAAACCAACCCACTAGAATGCTTAATAATTTCCTTTCTCTCAGACCCTCCGTTCTAGTTTCGTGGAAGGGAAACAGTATCTTTTCTGAGATGGAAAATCACAGGCTTACCTAGAAATTTGTTTAGAGCAAAACGTTATGTCAAGAGTTTGAACAGACCCGTTCAAAAGATTGAGAAGGGATTTTTTTTTTTAATTTTATTTTTGATTTTTTTTTACCTAAAGTATTTTTTCCCTTTGACAAACGAATCGACGGATTCCCCAGAACTGCGAGATGGTGAATACGAAGGCAACGCGCGTTGGGTCAGTGCGGAATATCGTTCAGCCGGCCCTTTTTAAAAATACGAGCTGGATTTAATTACCGGCTAGCGCATTTATAGGCTCCAACTAATGCAAACGTTTATTTGAAAGCTCGGGGGTTACACTGCTATTGACACTAGGAAGAATGAAAAAATAAAATGCTCTTGCAAGGCACAGTAGTGTTTGGGCATTAAATATGCACCGCGTCCTCGGCAATATGGGACCGAGGATGTATATTTGGTTTTGCATCGTTCCCAAGGTAGTTTGGAAGGTGCTCTTTAGTTGTTAGGATAAGTACATACCTTACTACGGCTTTCTTGGCTGTCGCGTATCTTGATATCAAGGTTCCAGAGGTAAAAAAAATCGGAGTGATGACGTAGGAGCCAGGTTATACGATTCTGGTTTTTGCAGTGCTACATGAAATTCAAGGCGATGGTTACAGTTGGGATGAGTTATATACTCAATCCTGCCTTTTGATAATGTGTTTTAGTACCACAATGTCCCAACCCCCTGCATGAGTCCTATTTTAATGCCTCATGCCATTATCCGTAGATAAACTTCCTTAAATATTGCCATGGGTTCTCATTTCTCAATGTGGTGGTGCTATCTATCTCCAATACTCACTGAAACAAAATATTCCCCCACTTTGAGTCCTAAGGAAGTGTTTAGGCTGTAATCACGAGGTCAACCTGGTTAACTCCTGTGCCAGCCTAGAACTGATTTGTAAAAGCATTTCGTCTATGCCGAAGACTCTTGAGCGTCTGGTTAGCGAAGGGTACGGAAAAGAGGAGGTCTGATGCACAAAAACTGCTGGGCTATTTCTGTAAAGAAACCCACGTTTCCCCAAAATTGCAGCAGAACCAGCCCCTGCTGTAAAACCTTAAAGCTCGTGTGCCCGTGTCACAGCAAATGACCACCCGAAAGCAGGTGTAGGGACTGATGGTGCTGACTTTCAGGAGGGGTCTCTCCCCTTGATTTCCCAGAGAATGGTGAAGATTCGACTTGTTGCTTCCCTTTTATTATTTTCACGTTTTACGAGGGGATCCGGGGAGAGCTCAGCATTAAATAGTACAGATTTTTGCCTCTGCTTCAAATACTCCAAATAATTCTTGCCCGCAATTTCAACAGCAAAAACACCTCTATTTCAGAGAGAGCAACAGGTGCCACTTCCAGTGTCATTTCCAGAAAGATTCTTCCTATTTTTAAAGCAACAGAATATATCTTGATGCTGAAGAGAGGAGTAGATCTAGACTTTTTTAATTAAAAGTTCCTGGGCATCTTATCACTTCTACCATGATACTAATACCAATGTTAATAGGAAAAAAACCCCACACCCTAGTGTGAAACCAGGGCTGGAATCTGTTCTTCATAAATGTCAGAATCCTTCTGAAATTAAAACTTCGCTGTTAATGTAACTCCGAACTTTATGAATATTGAAGGGGAGCGAGGACTAAATTTCTTCCAGAGCAGAGCGAGATGTTTTAGAAAACAAATCACAGGGTGGCTTGATTTGCAGGGATGTATTTGGGGTGATTTTAAAGACTAAGGGTTGCTGGGTTGGGATCTCGCTGGCTGGAGCCCTCTGATGCCGTCTTCCTTGTTGCTTTCATTTATTGGCTGGGGTTGCAGGTTTAGCCAGGTTCTGGAGATACGGGTTCCGCACCTGACGACTGGAAAAACTGTTGTCAAGGCTGATAAGTTACCTTATTTTTGGCGGTTATATTGCCAGGAATGCGGAAAGCAGGAACGTACATATGCAGCGGGTTTGACGTGTTATGAAATATTTGTACCTTGTTCCTGTTACGAGACAGGAATTTCCAGAAGCAGCCTGTTCATGGTTCGTTTTACATATATTTGCATTCATAGTTTTCCCTTTAAACTTCAACGTTTTACTCTGTTGCTGAGACCTATTCCTTTGGCAAGCCTGGAAATGCTTTGCCCCTTCTTCTTATTATACTCTTCACTTTTTTCCTTTTAAAATAAGGCTTGTGGTAGCTTTGCAGTAGCGAGCAGCATCCACCAAGGACTGAGCTGGAGCCGCATTTTGGATTTCGAGTGTTTCACGTGAACGTGTTTCGAATTCAGATTCGTAGCTCGCGGATCGCTTTTTATTTAGAGAAGCCACATGGGTAATTCTGGTTTTCAATTACTCGAAGAGTGATTATAGTAAAAGACTGTTGATTTCTCGTGCGTCTAAAGCCCACGGACATCTCTGGTTGCTGTGTTGCTCACCTGGGCATGCACTTGTCGGCAGAGAAATATTCGTATACAAAGGAGAGTAGGTGAAGGTGGAGGTCGCTGTGGATGTCGCTGTGTCAGCAGAAATGGGTTCTTATTAGATTAAGAAGAGTATGTGGGGCCAGACCTTCAGCTGATGTAGATGAGCACAGGAGTATTGACATTCAGGGAGTTGAGCTGAGTTACAGGGACTGGAGATGTGCGTAGTTGAACCAGAAGATTGCATGAGCGATATCAGAATTCTTTAGTGTGATGTCTGAAATGGTCTGAGCCCACACAAGCCATTTTGCCTTCTTTACAATGTAGGGTGGTAGTGATGCAAGCTGACCTCTGATGTGCAGAGGGTCTAGTGTACCTAGTACAGAGATCAGCACCGAGAAGTCAACAGAAGCCTGTGACACAGGAGATGTCACAGATATCCAGGCTGTGTGACAACAGCCAGTAAATTGTGACTTTTGTGCAGTGATCACTACCTAAGGTATCACTCCAAGGTGTACGTGGGCTGAGTGAGAGCACTGAATTCCACCTTGAACTCTAGACTGTGCCACGACTCTCCTCCTAAACTTTGCTTTTAGCCATCTCAGTCCTAAAAACCTCAAATATAACATCTCCAGGCTCCTTGCTGACCCCAGCCCAGCGCTTCATGGCATAAAACCTGGTGTGCTTTATTTCTAACGAAGTGTTGAAGTGCTCTTGGCTCATGCTGGCACCACTCCAGCCCGCAGCCCCCCTGCTCACTACCAGAGTGACCTGGAGCTGGGCTTGCGTGCTGGATCCTGCTGGGCAACACCTCGCTCCACGTTGGTGGATGTTGCCTTTTGACCTACCGCCTCCACCCTGAGCACTCTGACCATCATACCTGGTGTGGAGGGCTCTCAGAGCAGTGCTTTGGCCACAACCTTCCCCTGCCTGGAGCCTGTTCTCTTGGCAGTGCCTGTAGGTAAAGTTTTTTTTCAAGACTTTATACAGTTTGCCTTCCTCCATCATATACATTTTCCTTTTCTTTCTTTTTTTCCCTCCTTTCTTTTAATTGTTTTTCCCTTCGTACATAGATCACTGCAGCTCCACTTACTGCCTTTGCTGTGGGTTTGAGTCTGTCGTAGAAGGAGTTAATAGGGCCAGGCTGACATTTCAGGTATATCGTCACAGTTTGGGGGACTTTCATTTGGCTGAGAATCCAGCCCCCTCGTTGCAAATAACGTGCTCGCTGCTATTAAATGCTTCTCCGCCAAAAATGTGGAACAGCATATTTAAAAATCGCTAAAAAACCCAAAGAAAGAGCATGATCTTTGGGAACATTGGCCTATTGTTATTATTGCTCTAAGTTTTAAATGCTAAACCAGAGTGTCTGTGTGTGCCGTGGAGCTGCTACCACCAAATCACATGTAGCACTCCATGGTAATTGTGTTCATAATTATGGAGTTAATTGAATTTCTGTAATAGTGAAAACTGGCATATAAAAAGTCTCTCCAGATTAAATGTTTTAGTTAGGGAAGAATACCCTCAGTTGGAATATTTAATAAAAAGGAAGTAGTTCCCATATGCGNCTTCTCTTCTCTTCTCTTCTCTACTCTTCTCTTTTCTCTTCTCTTTTTTCTCTTCTCTTCTCTTCCTTGCTAAAAGGAAAAACATCAGGGGAAAACCTACTTTACCTGTTACAGCTCTAAACTCAGCTCTAACTGAACATCGCTGAGAAAAAGTAGAACTTTTTTTTCTAGGCAGGAAAGTATCTTTTTTTATTAAGTATATGTATTGCAAGAAGGGTGGCAGTGGAACATTTTTAACAATGCGATAATATAAATGTTGAAAAAAAGAGCCTCAAACGTCAGCTAACATAGTAACAACTTGTCCCTGTAGCAAATGCAGCTTTAATACTCCATTTCCAAAAGACTGTGTAGTGAGTTTCATTATTTTCTACTAAGATTCATGGGAGACTGTTTCTTTTAATATCCTGGTTTTTACCTATGACGAGATCGGCTTGAGTGTGTAAAATAGAAAATACTGATAACTAGACCGAGGGTCCCTCATCTTTGGTAATACAGAGTTTCCATTTACTGCTCTTTTTGCAAAGAAGTTGCGTATTAGTGCTCAGTTTCTCCGCTATATTTTAAGTAGTATGGATGCAATGAAAAAAAGGAAAGTTCCCCCAAACTAACCCAAAGTGCCAGCGTTTTATTTTGGTTATTTCTCGCCTCCAAGAGCCGCTCCCCTCCCCCAGCAGCCGCACTACAAAGCTTGTTGTACAGGGACTCCATTAATCCTACATTTCCTAGATGGTATCTGAGGCACAGTGGGTTTCCACAGAAATTAATTTGTCCTGACAACAGGCCTAAAGATTGGAGTCCAGGGATCACTTGGCAAATTCCCTCTAAACTGAGCACAATAATAAACAGAAAGCTGATAACGACAGTTCTGAAAGACCACACAGAGGAAGGACCCTGAGTCGAGTCGCTCAGTGTGGATCTGCAAATACCTCCGATAACCGGCAGCCGGGAGCTTTGTGCTTGATAGGAAAAGCAGCGCCCTGATTTATGCCCATTTTAATATCACAACACCAGGCAGAACTAGGCGAAGTTTCACTTAGGAACGCACATTTTTAACTCCTTTCTGGAATAAGAAGAAAAGCTCAGGACCTAACTGGTTTAGACTGTTCTTATTTAACATTTGCATCAGTAGCTCCATGGCCATTTTCCATGTTTTCCATATTTTAAAGTAGCTCTGATTTTCTCAGTACGTCTCACACTGTGTGTCCACGAACATAATGTGGGTAATTGAATATCTTAAGGAATGAATCTGGGAAGTTCATCATCTATTCTAAATATATTTTTGAGATTGTGCTAGTTTTTTGGGTTCAATCATCTTCTGTAGTAGTAATTCCTCATTAAGAAGAGTGAAAAATGTTTTCGACAGCTTTATTGCCTGTTCACGTGTTTTTATTTATCTTTGCCTTTGGTGTATGTTTAAATGCTGGTTTCCCAAAGTTAAGGTACAGAAAATGGCCAGGTTGGAAATATATACTAATATAGTAAGCGAATAAACAAACCTTCACTGGATATTTTAGAGCTTGTCAAGATAAGAGCGTTTCAACCGCTGATTTTTGTCAATATAGAATTCAGACTTTTAATGATAATTAGAATTTGTGGAGTGTCAGCAAACCTCTGCCAGCTACATTTCTGAAAAAAGCCGTCATAATATTAGGAGTTAGGACTGATAGAGTGATGTTAAGTAAGATATATGCCGTGTAACTTCTCACCGCTTAAGTATAGGGTATGTAACGATTTACGTAGCGAATTAAACGAGGAGGACAATTTAAAAAGATGCACAGAAAATGGATTTTGGTTATTGAAAGATGCCTTGAAAGTGAAGCCTAAATTTGTTCTCGGTGTCCAAAATACATTATGAAATAATGCCTCTTGATACAGAGAGGGCTACGTCACTCTGTTAAAAGAAGGCAGCTAGGTAGGGATGTACACCTAAACAGTGGGAGTCATGCTTGATCGCTTTGAATAGCCGAGCTGTTCCTCTTAAGATGGCAATTTGGCAGCGAAGCTCTCCATGCTATATCCAAACTCAACAACAACCACCTCTGAACGTGATGCCTCCTCCACAAGCTGTCCCATGTGCCGAGACACACCGGGGCTGGAGATGAGCAGCAGTATTGAAGCTGGAGATGGGCCATGCCCAGGGAAGGCAGGAGCAGGTGAGGGACCCAGCTCTGGTCCCCTCCATCTCCGCTCCGTGGTGGGGTGGCAGGATGCCATACAGAGAGTTTATGTATAAAAAAGTTCTGTCGTACATGTTTTTCCGGCACCGCTAATGACAAAACTACCATTGAGGTGGGTAAGGGCAGCATCAGGCTCGCTATTTGAGAGCTTAACGAGCTGAGAGGTGGGGCTCTATTCTGCTGCTGAGGTGAGGTGGATGTACCACCCCTCCTCGCTGAAAAATCAAGTCATTATTGGCTTGAAGTTAGTTTGTACACTGCGAATTAATCAATTAGAGCCAAGGCACTTGGGAAATGAAATTCAGGATGGGGTAGCGCAATTTGTATTTGTCACACTTAAGGAACTCCATTGTGCTGCGACGCAGAGGATTTGAAAACAACTGGTTTTAATGCTCTCTAGCTCCTCTTTCTAGAGCCTGACGCAAGAGCGGATTGACTTGCTGTGCCTTTTAGCTCTGCAAAAGAACAAACCGAAATAACTCCCCTCCACTTTTTATATGAGAATCACTCCACGCGTTCCAGCGTGCAAGCTATTAGGCTTTTTGAATTTGGATCAAATCAGGCATTTTATTTGTTCCCCCAGCAAATAGTTCTCTAGCGTGCTTTCTACATTGGATTCGAAGGACTGCGTGTTATTTGATGTTCGTAGGAGATAAACAATAAACTTTTGAATATGTTTTTTCCATTTGAATACAAGCCTAGGGATGCTTCACCCTGCATCCTAAAGCCTGATTTCCCCTGGGACTCATTATCATGCAGCTCACATGTTCAGTCACCTACACTGTTGAACTTACTATCAAATAACCTTCGAAACGTTACTAGTTATTACATGTCAGAGGGCAGATTTATGATAAACTAACTTTGAAACAAAATAATGAATTCTCAGCGTCCTCCTTCCAGCAGCATTGCTGGTAATTTTGTAGGATTTAAATTTTAAAACAGTGAAGTTGCTTTTTTCTCTTATTCTATCATATAAAGCAGCTCCCTCCCCTCGTGAAATTTCTCCCTCCTTGAAATATGGTTTATGATGATTTGAGCGCTGCCTATAAAGAATAAAAATGAGGACATTTGTCTGTGAGCTACCAAACTGCCCACTGGAGTTCATTTGTGATTAAACTTTCATAGCTTCGTAACTTGGTGAAAGTTAAATTAGCTTAACCCTTGACAGAGTCCACCAGCGCCCCAAACACAGCTGTGAAATAGGTGTTGGCAAACCAAAATATTTTCTCCTTGCACTTCTTACTGCCAGTGTTTTGAGGGTCCAAGTGAGGCTTTTGCTTTAGAGTGATAAAATCTATAGTGTCATCTTCTCAGAAAGCAGAAACTTGGTTAATGGTGGACCAGAAAGGCCGCCCAAAAAGGTTTTCCAAAAGGGTATCCTGAATTTTTACCCCCAAAGTCCATATTTAGGGGTCTAAATAATTGTTTGATTTTCAAGAAGGCTGAGCGTGTTGTTGAGGGATCTGTGGGCACTTGGCCTCTTTTCAATGGTAGTTGGTGCCATGGTGGCTTTTAATGAGATTGTGTCAGAAGGATGGAATTCAGGTGAATAAGTGCTACGCAATCATTTTGGAGGCGATTAGGGTCACAAACATCTGCAGATGAAATTCAAAAGTACACCATGTCAAAAATGAAGGCTGGCTAATTCGGACAAAAAATCAGCGTAGCTTTTCTCGGTACCAGTGGAAATTGTTCTGATGTATTTCAGATGAGCATCGGGCAGATTAATGTCCGTAGGATTTTCATCTCCGACTAGACAAAGTCTAGGCTTTGAGATAGCGCTCGTCTGTGATACTGTGCGGAAAGAGCCTGACCCAGGGTAGCTCTGCGAAGCTGGGGGATGGAGCCACCATCTTCAGCTCCCTCTCTCATCTCTTGTGCTCCGCTTGCCGTGATTATGGCTCTCCAAGGGCGTTATGGGCAAAAGTTCCGTACCAGGCTGTCTATTAATATTGATGCAGCAATTCGGGAGGTAACACGTTGTTAAAATACAAGTTGGAAATGCCCTAAATTTAATCACTTTTAGTACTAGAAAATTATCTTTTTCTATGTCAGATAAAAGGGGAGGGTGAGCTGTCATTACAACACTTTTAAAAAAAAAATTTAAACCAAATTATTTGCCAGTTCTGCCATGGCTTGAATTAAAAGGGTGATAAATTTTATCATGTAGATCGAGTTTTTAAAAGGAGTGTGAGCTACGTATGTGAAATTCAGCGTGAAATGGTGAAAAATATTTGAAGTAAATACATTCTAGTTTGGTATGTCCACCGAGCAGTTGTGCCACGTCAGTCTGTCCCTGTCTTTGTGTGCAAGGACTGCTTGTGTGCGCAGAGGCCGGTGGGATTTGCCCTTTGCTACTCCTCAATTCCTCCTGTTTGGACGCAGAAAGAGTATTTTTATCACCGATATCACTTTATTTTTGTAGTTGCCTGCTCACATCAGGTTAGTAATATAAACTCTGTCAAAGAGCCATCTCTCCCTTCCACAGGCTGCAAAATCCACAATTATTATTGAGAGTTAACCTCCGCAGAAAGTGTTGGTTATTGCAAGTGTTCAACCCCAGAAACGAATTGTTAGCTATTATTATCAGAGGACCTCCTACAGTCTTCCCTTGGTCAAATAAGGCTCCTTTTGTTTTCAGGGGGAGGGTGGTTTTTTTCCTAAGAGCAAGCTTGGAGCTTTCATGCAAGCAAAATAAATCCAGTGAAAGTAAAACATTAATTAGAATGTTTGAAAAAAATGAGAAGGGAAATGCTCAAGAAGAGCATGGTGCTCAAATAGAGCACTTTTCTTTTTTTCCCCCAGCTCCCTTGGCTTTCTGATGTCATTTCTGGCAGATTCGTTAGCCTGGCTCCATCACGTTCTGTTCTGAACCATAACGTGATGGGAGATGATCAAAGTGAGAATGCTAAAGGCTTAGGACACTTTAAAAAAAAAATGTTCTATTCTGGAAATTGTTCTACAACTATAAACAGATTACATTAAAAATCTGTGTTACCGAACATGGTTGCTCATCATCCTTTTTTAGAAGGATCTATTGAGGAGTTTGGGTAAACAGCCTTGAAGTCTTTATGATGGCAGGCTGAAAATTCCTCCGGAATTTTCGGCAAGCCCAGCCCCTGTGAAATGTGATATAACCCATTTCTGCTGCGAGGCCGTGTTGGTTTAATCTTTACACTTGAAAGCAATATGCAGATGGGTCAGATCACCCACTCCTGCTAATGGACACAATTCTGTGGACATGGGTGTCCAATTATGGCAGCGAAAGATCTGACCGTTGCTGGGTTTTATTTCCTTATTTTTCTTGTCTTCCTGATCCTTGACCCTTTACCAAAGGAATACTGTCTATAATATGATAATAATATGAAATTCTGAGCTCGCTTTCCAACTATATATATCCCAAAGAATGGTGAAGACGTTCACCTTTCTAGGAAAAGCCGCTGATGAGCGCTTGCAGCCTTCTGATTGACTTCGCCTGGCACAGGGGCGAGGCTCGGGTACCTCTTGCCTGGTGTCGCCGTGGACTGTTCACTATTTTTGCATTTCCGTGAAACAATTGCTCTGCGGGACGAGTGAGTAAATAAACTCGTCGGCAAGTCAACTAAATGACAGGAGGCTATCCTTCCTAATTTTAGACGTGTTTGGGTGCTCAGGAAAGTGAGAAATTCTTGAGTTTTTAAGGGCTGCACACTCTGGTGCTCTCAATCAGTGCCAGAATGTGGCTGAAGCCGGAGGCAGAAATATACAGGCAGGGTGACACCTTAGGTACATAACGTAGCTACACGAGAGTGTAAGGAGGATTTAGACCTCTAAGCAGCATTTGACTTTCTGTTTTGATTTATGGGCTGAATATAAGTGTGTGTTTTAAGGAGCCATTGGAGTTTGTAATTTGAAATATGCAGGGAGCCTTGTGTAGTAGGAAAGAGTGATGCAGGGTCCTCGCACAGGCAGGAGAAAATGGCAGAGAAGAGGCTGTAGCAAGCAAACCCTTCGCTTCAGACTCTCTACACCAAACGAGTGGCCAGGAATGACCTGAGCCATTGCTCACTGGCTAAGAAAGTAGAGAAGGAAAAGGGGTAGGGAATACCTGTGCTGTGCTTTGCTGTAAAGTGTGTATTCCAGGGGCACTTGTAATGAAAATTGGTGTTGTCGCTGTTGGTGGGGCCACACAACTGCTTGAGAAAGGCTGGGACTTGTAGGTGCAACTAAATAAAGGTATGGCAGGAGTGAGTAACTGCCAGGGAGCTCATTCAGAGCACGGCTAGAAATTTGGGTGTACTAAATATTGTGAGAGGCATACCAGGGCAATCATTTGCGAGCTGGAGTGAGAGATTTTGACACCTTCCAACCTCCCCTGTCCTCCATCCTGCTGCTTCTCTCCTTGGGTGGCAACAGGAGTTGCAGCTGGTGACCCTCGTTCAGTGCCCTCTACCTCTGCCTTTGCTACGGCTCTTATTATCTGGACGAGTGCTGCTCTTGTTTACAATAATGTAAATTTGGAGCAACCCCTCTGCCATTTCTCCAGCGCAAATATTGCCCTCTATGTAATTCCCGTCTCCTCCTTCACACAGATGGAGCCTGGGAGGTGAGGGAGGAAGGCGGCTCTTTCCAAATATCTGTGCATTGATCTTTGCGGCTACAAGCCCCAGGTGACTGCACCAGCCACACGTTCGATCTGTGGAGATACAGGAGCTGCTGTTGGTCTTTTTCTTCCCTCTCGTCTAACAGCACTTCCCTTGCCAGCTCTAAACCCGGCTGCGACCCAGGAACCATGGATGCAGCCTGCAATTTCTTTCCTGCACCTCATTACTGCTGCTCCAGCCCTGAGAAAAGGCTGCCTGGCCATGACAAACCGTGCGCTGGCTCCGTGATTTGTGTAAGCTCAAATTTTCCACTAATTCACTTATATATACTAGATGGAAAACACAGCCCCAGGGCTGCTATAAACCATGCCGCTGTAGCCACAAAGGGCCGTCCTGCCAGCTGGGGAATCGCTGGAGCGTGCCGAGCGCCGGGGCCAGAGGAAGGAGTGAAATCGAGTTGATGCACTTGTCAGCGGAGCTGCGGCGTGGGAGCGGATCCAGCCCCTCTGTGCAGCGGTGACAGCCCTGCCAGCTCGGGTCCTTGCACCTGAGCTGGCCTGGGGATGTACTGGTTGGATCACGGGCAGGAGGGCCAGAGTGTCCTGGCCACCACATAAGCTCTGGATGGACGTTGGCTGCCTAAAACCAGCCACTGTTATGGGCTGCCCGTTGGAAGAAGTCACGGTTTGCTCTCCTGCAGCCTCGACCCACCCTAGTGCTTTGTTTTAGTGTTGCGGTGCAATTCTACAGCTTTAATTTACTGTATACCCCCCCCCAACAGATAATTTAAGAGTGTTTTCTTTAAAGAACAGAGAGTGCCACATTGGCTGACTCCTCAAACGATTGCTTGTCTTGTTACAGATCGCTGTTGACCTGCTCCTTTAATGTTCCAAGCTTGCATCTAACCGCTCACTTCAGCCAACCTACTTCCTTCTTTTTAATGAAATTGTCCCTTTAGCCTTTTTCCCGGGCTGGCTTTTCAACAAGAACATTAGAAACAGTCTGCTCAGTTCTTTCCTCTGCTAACATCTTGCCCAGAGCTAACTTGCAGCCTCACTCTGTCAGCTGTAAGATATAGATATACTGTTGTCTTAATTACTCATATTTCTCCTGCTGCTCATAATTCTGCTTGTTCCACCAAAGAGCTCTTCAGAGAGCTTTGCTGCTTCCCTTTCCCTTTCTTTCGGGCTTTAAAGGTTGTCAGATATAGAGACGATCCTTGTTGCGGAGCTTTGGTGGTGACAGTGCCCTTTGTGGAGAAGATTTAGGGGGATGGGAGAACTAAATGCGGACGTTTCTAGCCTACATCTCTGTGGAAGGAGAGAACACCCGTAGTACTACCTTGCATAATGGCATCAGGGAGCGTGTTTGGCAAATCCCTTCTCTAATGAATAGCGAGGCAGCTGCTTCTTCTGCAGCTTAACATGTAGATGCTGAGTGTAAGGAGAAGGGTTTTCTTTACTCTCTCTCTCTCCACTGCTGACTACCCATGGCTATATCTGGCCGACTGCTATTCCTCTAAAAATACTGTTGAAAAGGGACTGGACACTTAAAAAACCACCGCTGGGCCATAGGGAAACCATAGTCCTTTGTGAATTCAGCTCTCTCTTTTATGATTATATGCCACTGCTTCTGTTATCTCTATTAATTAATCTGTCTGCTACCGCAAGTATTGCGTGTTGAGTAACCTAGAGCAGACCAACAACATTATGTCTGTGGTTTTTTGGCACAGTTTTATCAAAGAAATGAGCTCTTGCGTGGGTTATGCCTTTGGTCAAAGTCCTTTGCTCCTGGCTGTTTGATGTTTGTCCTCAATTTTAACCCATCTCAGCTTTATAAGGTAAGAGAGTTAAGCAGCAGAAATACCTTAGGATTCAGCTGGTTGCCTTAATTCATCTGGCTGACAGATTCAGGAGGCACTACTCTGAGTTTATGTTAATTGCCCAAATTATGAGCCTGTCAAACTGGTGTGGTTGAGCCTGTTTCCATCAGCTTGTTGAGCTGGTGGTGTGGCTGGAGGTGGGACTGGGCAGGGCGTGCTTTCCACGAGCAGGGCTTAAGCCCTCCATTCCAAATTCTGTTGTGGTTGCTTTTCAAGGATTGTCTGGTGAAAGTACTGTGTGAGGAAATAAGAAGCAGTGTTTCAGCATCAGAGCAGTGAGAAATGGTGGCACCGAAGACAATACACAACTCCTCAAGGTTTAAACTGACCTAATAGAGTAGTAGGCAAATAAACAAGAGGCTGCAGGGAGTCATGACCAAACTCTTCCAATAGTACAGACATGACTAAAGAGGGAGCAAATGGAAATAGATGAGAGAACTCGGTGAGAGGAATTAGAAATAAAGAGTAATTGTGGTTTGTGTGGAGGAATAGCGCAGAGAAAATAGGTCTTCAAGTTTGTGACCTGCTCTTGAAGAGCTGAAAGGAACCAGAGTTGGTGTCTCGGTCATACAAGTCAGGCTTCAGACAAGGTCACGTGAGTTAGAACACACGAGAAATACATGCACACAGTAGATCTTTTCACACCATCTTCTATAAGAAGTTGATGGGAACACCATCTGAATAACTGTCCTGGGCTGGGTTCAGGTTAATTATCACTAGCAGCTGCTGGTCCAAGTAGTTGGGACGGGCCACATGTGGGACAAACAGCCAAGACAGCTGATGGGATGGTCCATCCCACCCTGAGTCCTGCCTCTATATAAGTGAAGGGCTGAGCCAAGGTGAGGGCTTCTGTTTTCAACTTGCTTCAGTGTGTGGGTTTAGCACAGCCAGAGCTGGAAAAGCTGGTGTCTAAGGCACAGGTAGAGCCTTCTTGGCTTCTCTCCCTTGCTGGGTCTCCCATTTCATCACTGCTACCTTTAGTGCTGGTGTTTTCTTCTCTCTTTGTGTTGTTCTATTGAACTGTCTCAGGTGTCTCAACTTTTTTCTTCCTCCTGAGTCTCTTTCCCATCCCAGAGGAGAGGCTGGTGGGGGGGGGGAGAAGCAGTGGGTGAGTGGCTGGGAGTGTTTAGCTGTCAGTGGAAGTTAAACCATGACGATACCACGCAGCTAAACTCCAGCCTCAAGATTGAACAAGAGGACTGGTAAATTTAGTTCTGTTAAAAATCCAGCTTCCCTGATGTTTGCCATCGAGAGTTGTTTGCTGTAGAGCAAATGGACACACAGCCTGCGACACTCAACGTGGGCATCTGCACCTCTCCTGTTTGCAGGGTGAGCTCTGCCTGTCTGCTCAGGCTGTCCAAACATCTCATTTACCTGTAGAAGAAGGAGAAGGCACTGGGACTTCACAAAGAAGGTCTCTGGGAGCTTGGCAAGGCCCTGGAGCTATCAGTGCAGCCTGAAGTTACTGCTAGGGCTGATGGTGTAGCTGGAGGCTGCAAAGCGCAGGTGGCAAGCAGATCTTTGCTCTATTTACTCAAGGTTTCCTCTTGGAGACCCAGCACTGTCTCCTGAGAGCAGCTCTGAGGGCATGGTGGCTGGTTACGTAGGTGGTCATGCAGCTGTTTTGGCATCAAGCCCACTCTGGTAGCTACTCCACACCAAGCAATTTCCTGCCCAGTACAGCTTTTGCAGTGACGTTGGACAAATGGCTTGACCTTGTGCCTCAGCTCTCCCAACAGAAGGATGCTTCGCTGTTCACTCCTCTCTACAAACCCAAGGGGTGTTAAAAGAAGTCAGTCTCATGACTGTGTGGTACTTGGATGCCATGGTAATGTAATTAGCTGCACAGCAATCTTACTAAAAATGTCCTCAGTGGAGGAGAGGATGGGGTGGGGGGACTCTTTCAGAGGCTGGATGTTAAAGGGGAGAAAGTTTCCAGACCTGTGTCATCACCACAACTTGATGGCACGAAGTAGGTCCATCAATGTGGATCCGAATCCAGAAGTTTCAGAGCTTAATGGTTGCTATAAGTGTCCGTACGAGATACGATGCAGCATAAACTATTTGCAGCGTTAATAGATTATATAACGGCTTTCCACCCCCAAGCAAGCCTTTTGAAATTTTGATACGGTATCTTGGGCTAAAACTCTTTTTTGAGCTGATGTATAACTTGCAGGAAACTTCACGGAAGTATTCCTGTTGCCATTATTTTCTCTATTTCTCCTTCTTTCTCATCAACGTTGCATATGGATCCAGGAACTTCTTGCTGCTTAATCCAAAGGAGCGTGGCAGAGGGTTCTGTGCGGAACCCCTCGGAGAGCCTCGGTGCAGGGAAGCTGTGCTGCTGATTAGTTTATCTCTGTTACTCTGCCAAACCCTCAGACTTTGGCAGCCTGTGTCTTTTTTTTCTTTTTTTTTTTTTTTTTCCCTTTTTATATCTGTTAGGTCTTTTTCCTCCCTACCCTCAGAACGACCTCTGTAGTGATGGTTGCCAAATGCGACCCGTACTAACTACAAGGACGTGTATCAGCATCCACAAGCTGTGCGCGCCCAAGCTGGTAAAGCCCTTCCCCTGGAGCAGCCGCCTGTGAAGTTGTCTGAAATGTTTGGAGTTAACGCTTAAGGTCTGGTTAGCTGGAAGTTATTGTAGAATTGTGCCACCAAATCCTTTCCTTGCTATTCCAGTGAGGAAAATACTGGTTGCTGTCCTTTATAGTTAACTCCACATTTACATCAGAAATGACAGGCTGGGTTAAATGAAAATTAACTGTAGTGATAGAAATGAAGGGCTCATACGAATATTCAGAGCATTTTTTTGAAAATTAGGTGAGATAATGCAGTGATGTCATGAAGGGAGAACTTGGACTGGGTGGGATTTTGGTGGGTTTCTTGATTCAGGTGTTTTTTCTCCTTTATTTGGATATTTTTACTTGCTGAGACAAGGCAGAGCCAGCCATATTTTCCATCCTGATGAATGAAAGGGGCTCGAAGAGTTTAGCTGAGATTGGCTTCCCCTGCAAGAAAGATTGCTCTTTGTTGCCTGAATCATAATTTCAAGGCACGAAAACTATTAATCAGGAAAGCAGCATTTTAACTCCTTACATCTTGCAGACTGATCTGAAAAAACCCCCCAACAACTTCGTCCACTGAAGTTGATCAGAGGTTGCTCCGGGTTGTAGCAGGTCTTAAGGTCACCTTGATGACTGTACATCAACGTGGTCCCAACAGTATGTTCTTGGTAATACAGCCCATTGCCGTGATTTGATCCAAATCTGTTTAATCATATATAATCCACATAATTCAAATACCCTCACCAAGGGATCCAGTTTTATAGCTGTACTGAGAAGAGGGAAATCTTGTGTTGTCACAAGTCATGCTGACATCAGTGGGGTTTCTTATTGATGTAGGACTTAGTGCTGGCACATGCAATTACAGCAAAATTTGGGGTTTAGCGTATTTACAATTCAATGTGTTTTTAGGAGGCGGTTGCGTTGAGGTGAGTGAGTAAATGAACTCTGGGCTGTGTCCAACAAAACCTCTGGCGGAGAGTTGTGCCCAGTCAGTGACCATTCCAGGGAAAATATCTACGATGATCTGCCATTATTTGTTGTGCAATTAAAAGATCAGGAATGTTTTGTTTGTGTATTTGACTTTGAATTTTCACTTTACGCAACCTATAAAGAGAGCCTGTGCTTCTCCCGAGGTATTCTGTATTTTCAGAAGTGCTTCAATAAAAACAAAAGCTATTTGTCAGCATAGGCGATACCCAGGCATCGCTGTGGTGTTACTGGTTGCAATTTCCACATTTGAGATCCCAGATCTCTGTTTGTGCAGCCAGTTGTTAATGTGATGCACATGCAGCTCCGTGGCTGGATGCCTTGGAGCCCTGCATCTAAAAAACCCTGCTCCAACCCATGGGTAACTGTAAACATCTGAGTAATCCTGTTGAAGTCGGTCCATGCATCTGTTAACTGTGCAAACTAATCCTTAAAAAAAAAAAAA
>WEIS01039506.1:0-25556 GCA_013389965.1 Todus mexicanus
CACTAAGCCACGTCCTGACGCACCACATCTACAGGAACATTGCCCCGTAGCAAAGGGAAATGACCATTTCTGAAAACGCTCCAGCTGCCGCTCGCTTCTTCAGGCCACGTACTAAAAAATAAAAAAGACTCCCAGCTATCATGTGTGAGGCATCTGTCTGCTTACACTTAACACCACCCCACTGCCCCCCGGTAATAACAACAACCGCACAGCAACCCAAGTTTTCTTGCAACCTGATCTATAAAAAGCAGCTGGCTTCCCTTCCCTCTCCCAGCACTGCCGAGGGTTTCCTGATACTCTTGGAAACCAAACAGGGTTTTTATTGAGCGAGTTGGCATTGGGCAGCTGTAAACATGAATTCTAACCCTACCTCTCTAAATATTACTTACAAGGTCAACATCTCTCATCTACCCTTCACCCTGCCCTCCAAAACAAACAACAAACATAACGTTTCTTTAGCCTCTTTGGGGTTTTTGGAAGCTACCAAGCATAAAATTAAGATACCACCAAGTCGCATATGCTGCTTAAACATCTTTGGCTGACACAGAGGGAGAGGAGTCACATTCGGGGGTGTCTGAATTCAGCTTATGTAAATAAGGGTCCACTTCCTACTTGTAATCAAAACAGGAGTAGGTCAACATGGCAAATTCTTGTTCACAGACAGATCTTTATCCCTTTTCCTTCTCCCCTTGAGGTGCTGCTTCTAAACTGGACAACTGGGAGCCCATCACCACACATCGCCTCCATTTCAGCAATTCTCACTTGGTCTGTAGCGACACACAAGACGTGAGAACGGCTTGGCACATCTCAGCTGTATACCTTACTGCTGTCAGACTGGAGACAGAGTGAAAACCAGGAGGAACAAGGACAGAAGAAAAGGAAACCCTGCAGCAAGATTACAGAATTACAGGCTGGAAGGAACCTCTGGAGATCATCAAGTCCACCCGCTCTGCCAAGGCAGGTTCACCTAGAGAAGGTTGCACAGGAATGCATCCAGGTGGGTTTGAAATGTCTCCTAGATTAACCTAAAGCCAACTCTTGTTTTTGGGAGTAATGAAGAAAGGGTGAAGTCTCAGTACCAAAGGGCCTGGCTATGGCTCAGCTCTACCCCGACCTTCATGCGCTCTGTAAATCTTAATGCTCACCCTGAAGGGGAAGGAAATCCCATTGCAATGGCACAGATTAGGTTAACGTGTCCAGACTTGGTTTCCTGCATTTTGTCTCACTTCTGCCCATTGCTGCATAGTCTCTTTTTTCCAGCACCTTCAAACCTCCTCAGATTAAGCCTCTCCACCGAGTATGCCCCATCTTCTACCCTCAGGCCAACACCATGTAAAGAGCCGCGAATCCTCCCTTGCAGTCCCCTAAAGCTTCATTTTGCTAAGAAAACTTGTGCTTCCTTACCGTGCTGTGGGGTCACGTGCACTCTTCATCAAATGATTGGTAATAAAAGGGCCAAGTACTGTTGCTCTCGTCCAACATTCTTACTCGGGGGCACAACACTGGCCATACCAGAAACCTGCACCACGGCAGAATTTACACGGCTGGCAGAAAGCGCCAGGCACAGGTTGTTCTGCAGCAGGTTTGACCCCTCACAAGTTCCTCTGTTGCCTCGTTTTAAAAAGCAACGGAACTTCTTGTGCAATGTTGTTTTGGTAAAGAAATGGTTTATTATTTATGGCATGTTTTTCCAGGGAAATACATATTCAGGCTTGAGTATAACCTTAAAAGTAGGCTGAGAGTACATCAGGGAGTAAGAATGAGTTGAGCTAATGACTTGCTCAGAGCCAGCCTCTGCTTTCTGCCCTGTTTACTGAGGGAATAAGCTGCTCCTACAACATAACTCAGCAACAGAGCATTTAACCTGGACACATCGTCTCCTCCCTGCAGTCCATGCACAAGTATTCTGTGATCTGTACATGGCTATAATAGGAGGCAATCCATCAATAACCTCTCCTTCCCAGGTCCTCAAGGGGTATTTACCCAACTTGCAGGTAAATGAGGCAAGACAGAGCATGCCTTGTTCCCAGAACCAGCCCCTCTCTATCAAGTGTTAGACACACTTGCTGAAAAACAAATTAGAGCATGTTAAAACGCTTCACTTAATTAAAAATAATCCTAACAGTATCACAAAGGTAAAAGTAATTCAATGATCTGGTTAAACACTGAAAACAGAACTGAGGTCTGTGAGATCACTCTGTGCATACCAAATAGAGCTTGATTTTTAAAGCATCGTAATTGAGCAAGAAGAAAAGTTACTGAAATTGGCTTTTTAAGGAGACCATTTATCCTGTAAATAGCTCTCAAAAAGCATCTGGACACAGGTAAAAGTCAGTATAGAAAGACTTTTTTTTCTTCTTCAGTGTTAAAAACTGGTAGGATACATCATCAGTATTTTGGATTTCAATGAAAACAACAAAACCAGTAAACCCCAAACTTCTTCCACCCTCCAGGGCCTGTCTTTTCTCTAGCTTTACAAATAACACCCTAAGTAGGTGCCTGGCTCCTTGCGTGCATCTGACAGAACAAATGCACTGCCTTTCACAAAATGTGGATGAACTACTCTGTATGATATGGAGTTCCTCTGAACTCTAACGTGCAGCCTCTCCCAGTGTCACAGAGGTGGTGGTGGCCACATTCTCCTTCCAGCGACCAGGAACAGCCTTCAGTTTCTCACTGAGGTCTGACCACAAGGTCTGCCATTCTCCAACAGGCAGTTCATATGAAATGGATCTGTCTGGCACACCAACTTTTGGCTATGGGGAGGGGGAAAAATGCGAAAGAAAGAACGGAAGAAAAATAGGGAAGGAAATTTTGCAGCAAGCCTCTTTCGTTTAAAATTAAGTGTGATAGAATAAACCACCGCCATGACTTGACTTAATTGCTTTTTTCTTTCAGTCTCCTTCACGGTGCCTTCAAAGAGAAAGCAACGTGCATCTATCTGAACTTTTCCAGCACTATGCTTTAGTTTAGACTTCCTTAGGAAAACACATCAGAAGTTATTTATAAGAACAAAAAAGCAAAAATCCCCAAATTACTCATTTCTTGGCATTCGGATAATAGGAATGCTCTCGGGAGATAAAAGCAGAACTGCAGTTTTTGCACTAATATGTGTCTGTTTAAGAAGGAAAAGTCCATTGCTCCGGACAGCTTTTATTCATTTCATTTTTACTGTTACCGTTTGATGCCAAAATACATTTTTCCTGAAGAATCACTAAAGCCAACACCGTTTGCATCACTGAACGCAACGAGAGCAGGATCTGGGCTGCAGCACCAACTCTATCTATGTCCAGTTATTTTCAGAACATAAATTAACAGTGAAGCATCCATCTGGCATAACAGATTGTTTGGTGCACTTCGTCCCCTGCTAATTAATCGATTAGTTTTACTGGGGAACAAGAGAGTTTCCCGCCTGGTTCTCTAGTTTTGGAGGACGGGGAGGACAGGCTGCCTGACCACGGGTTTGACAAGCAAGAGCTCACACTGGCACTGGGCTTTTCAAACCCCTTTCAACCAAACTACAGCCGGCAGGAAATTCCTTGGCCAAAAAGTAGAAGAGAGATGGTTAAGTTTATTAAACACGGTCCTCCTGTCAGAGGTTTGTGGGTGTCACAGCACTTTGGATTTGACAATGTGGAGAAAAAGAACTGACAGATTTCCCACTCCCAGCCTTCCCGAAAGCAGCACAGGCATCACACTAAAGGCTGAACACACCGATTCCCAGACACGGGTGGAATCTCAGGCCAGATCACCTGGCAGCAGAGACCTGATCCACTCGAGGCAGGGATGGGGGCAGCCACTTTTCCCCTGGCTCTCTTCTGCTGCAGCAATGCTTGAGGGCACATCTCAGGCCCTTCTGCTTACAAAGTTCACCCTCGTTCCCAGATAGAAACTCGTGAGAGTAACACCCTGCACTTGGGATGGAGCCAGGCAACAGAGGGCCATGCTGCAAGGGCAGAGCCATCACCACAGGATGGGATGGACATTGCTGTGTTAACCTCACTCCTCATCCGGGCCACCACCCTGAGCCATAAGAAAGCTTGCTGAAAGCTGAAAACAGACTTCATAACTCTAAAGACACCAAAGACTTACAAGATTTGCTTGATGCATCTATGTACGCAATATGTCCTGGGAAGTGCTTTGGTAGGAAAGTGTCTGCATAGCTTTTGTGGCAAGAACAAAACAGACATTAGGCTCTGTGCTCACTTGGTCAGTCTATTTCCTGCAGTTTTGCTGGATTTAACCACTGCTAGCTGTTTATCTGCAGCTTTTCCCAATTGCAGACTTGTGCTGCTGAAGGAGCAGACGCAGCCTCTGGGAAGCCACCGAAAAGCAGAATGCAGCTCTGCTGCCCTGACTCGCTGGGTGCATGTACCTGCCTGCACCCACTGCGCTGCCTGGGACCGAAGCGGAGACCTGCAAACCAACCTGGGAAGTCAGAAGTGCCTGTGTCAGGAACTGAGGCCTTAATTCACTTGAGACATTAACAACAAGAAAATTATTGCACATGAACATGCTGTTTTAAGCTGCTTTTCGTAGTTCAGTTCAGCAAGACAAAGGGCAATGATGATTTGATGTCTCTGTCCGAACTGGTCTGTTTGCATAAGCTGACAACAGAAAACTCAGAACAAGCCTAAGGAATAACATTTTCTCCTCAAAATCCACTTATGTGTTGTGGTTTAGTCCCAGCCAGTAACTTCGACCCATGCAGCTGCTTGCTCACTCCCCACTGGTGCGATGGGAGAGCAAATTGGAGGGGTAAGAGTAAGAAAACTCCCAGGCTGAGATAAGGACAACTTAATAGATAAAGCAAAAGCCAAGTGCACAAGCAAAGCAAGCCAAGAATTCCTTCACCACTTCCCCTGGCAGGCAGGTTCAGCCACCCCCAGGCCAGCCGGGCTCCACCACACGTAACGGTGACTTGGGAAGACAAACACCATCACTCCAAACATCCTCCTCTTCCTTCTTCCCCCAGCTCTATCTGCTGAACATGATGTTGTATGGTCTGGAATATCTCACTTTGGTCAGCTGGGGTCAGCTGGCCTGGCTGGGTCCCCTCCCAGCTCCTTGTGCACCCCCAGGCTGCTCATTGGTGGGGTGAGGAGCAGAAAAGACATTGACTCTGTGTAAGCAAGAACTGCTCAGAAATAACGAACACATCCCGGTGTTATCAACACTTTTTTCAGCACAAATCCAAAACACAGCCCCATACCAGCTACTATAAAGAAAACCAAGTTTCTCAGTCAAATTCAGCACACCATGTTAGCAAATTGTCCAAATACACTTTCTGGGAAACACGACTTGATTGGAAATCCGACTTTCCTGGAATGACGACTTTCTTGGAAACTGCCTCGCCAAATTACATGTATCTCCTTGTCAAACGTGCATGTTAAGACAGGTCTTGGTGATCTGTGTGAGCACCTTAGGGCTGGGACCACCCCTCCCAATGCATCCCTCCCCTCTGTGAAGTTCCTTATCACACTTGAGGGCGGTACAAGAGGAAAAAAAAATGCANAAACAACTGCAGAACAAAATGCCTTCACCTACCAACCTGCCCGCCCGCCCTGGCCGCACAGCCATCCGTCAGTTCACACATGGACAGCAGTTGCTGTCACACCGAGATACACCCTGTGCTTCACTGGCCACCAGGGCCCGTTCAAGCAATACTTGGCCATGAAGTAAAGCCTCACGAATAATCAAATGCTACTGGCACACAACGATGGTCCACTTGCCCCCCCAAGTATCAAGTTAGCTAACACGGCTTATTTTCTCCCAGTACCGCCCTGACTCCTGCAGCTCTTGGGTTCTATTTTTTTCCCCTGCTCACTATTTCCTCACACGCACCCTGGCAAGCATCAAGCAAACATGAGCTTCGTAGCGCTGCAGCACAGCGGCACCGCAGCTCAGAGGAAGGCATGGTGAAAATATCAGTCACTCCTCTACAAAGAAATACAAATTCTGGCTCTCCCTATGCTAAGGCAGGACAAGCCTCCTGTGACTGCAGTACAAAACCTCCTGGAAGCAGGAATTGTGAAGATCAAGATCAGGAAAAAGAAAGCAAGTGTTACAGAAGGGAAAAGGTTCCTCCAGCAGCTCCAAAGGCCCCCTGAAAACATCCCAGAAGTGTATCATGCACAGGTGTGCCCACTGGCTGGCCAAGATCCTGGTGGTGGTCAAAAGAGCAGAGGAGCCAGCCCAGCACACGGCACCTACAGAAACTGAGTGCTGGGCAGCCCTGTCCACTGCGCTTAACGTTTATCTGTAAGGCCCAGCTTGGGAGCTCTTCAAACAGGGTTTTCATGGAAGCTACTTGCTGAGAGTACTGTGGATCCTTCCTAATCCAAAGGTGTGCAGCCGTTGATCCACTCAAGCACCAGCCAACACAATGGGCATCGTTACTACCCTTCAACTGCACGGGCTCAATACTTGCAAGGATGGTTATTTCCAAGGCAAAAGAGCAAAAAAGGAACCTCCTTCATCCTTCATTTACTTCCTTGTTTTACTTCCTTCTACTCATCAGCCAAGGTTTGGCACTGTTCTTCTAGGAAGAGTTTCCAATAGGCGCCCCTCGTTCCTGACAAATTATTGCTCAACATTTTGCCCCATACCAAAAGGTCGCATCGCGGCAGTCTCCCATGCAGGAAATTCCAGGCTTTGTCAAAACGTGGCTTGAGGTAAGAAATAAAAACTCTTCATGTTCCAATGTCACCTAAGTCTTCCACGCACTGTCATTTCTACAGCTGTGAGTATTTAGTTTAAACACCTATCGCATCATAGTCGTATGTTCATTATTACTATCTCAGAATCAATTAATCAATCCCCCTCTGGTATCCTAAACCTCCATACCACGTTTCTTTAGAAACATATTCACACCCAGAGTTTACGCCAAGGTCTTCTGGGCAGCGGGGATGGGAGGCAGCTTGAGACAAGGGAGAACCTTCTTCTCCAAAAGCATGCAATCACATTCAGGTGGAGGACCTCCATAAACCCAGAGAGGTCAAGAACTGCTGAGGTACTGCAGCTTTGGAGCAAATCATTCCTCTCCTTCAGTCTCCTGAGTAAGACTGGGCAATCATTCATTGCAACATCGTTCAGAAAGCAGGTTCTCTTTCCTCTGAATCTCTACAGAGAGTAACATGACTATGCACGACCAAACACTAAATAAATAAATAAATAAATAAATAAATAGGTTCAGGATTGGTTTCAGACAAATTCAAACTGAAAGCCTGAATAGCAATCAAAGAAACAGACATCGAATACTTGCAAATAAAACTCATCCTTTAAGGCCAGTCTTCCTATTTCTCGGGGCCCAATCTCCTGGAGTTTTTGGATATCTGGGTATGTCAGTGCTGAAAATGGGATGTCCAGCCCACACCTACCTCACGCAGGTATTCTGTGGCTTAACCACCTTTAATGAAATGCTGCTGGTCCTTTGAAAGCATTTTCCATTCAAGGTTTGTGGTAACATCACTCCTCAAGTAGCTATCCAGACACAAGAGGTCTCCAAGCAGTGTCTTCTCCGATTCTGCCTGGCTTCTGTGCAGCACTCACCTTGCACACCTGGGCTAGAAGCGACCAAGCAGAAGCCACAAGAACCTGACCAGCAGAGTCAGCTTTCTGCACATCTCTTCTGCTGACATTCCACACAGCAATAATAAAAAAAAAAAGATCCTTTACCGTAGCAACCTGGAGAAGCAACTCCAACAAGCCCACTACATCACATTCTTTCCACTTGGCCTCTGGCAAGTCTCTGCCTGTTTGAACGGATGCCATCAGCACTGGTCCATGTTGTGCTGTGCTGGCCTTTTCTACTTATTTCACTCTTCTTCTGCTTGAAAGAACAAACGGGCTTTTACAACGTGAACACTCACTTCATGGCAGAAGATGGCTCAACGTTAAGCCAGAACAGTTTCCCATCTAGACCCCCAAGCACAAGTCTATGTTGAAATGTTGCCTCCAACACAAGTGACACCACACAATTACATCTGGGAACATAACAACAGGATTTTTGTATTATATCTTGTCTTTAGCTTCCCAACTTTCAACTCTCAAGCATACATGACACTATTTGGGATTCCGCTCAGAATAAAATCCAGGACTGCTGATCTGTTTTACTGCCACTGATCTCGTGATATGAGCTTTTCTTCAAACTCCAGCTTATAAAAATAAACCATGTGAAGCTTAAGGATGTGTATTTTAGGCACCCAAACAGAAAAAGGAGGATAAACATGATGCATAAGTTACTAAAGAGGCTCAGACTAGAACATAAGTAAGCACAGCTTTATTTAAAAAAAAAGTAAAGATAATCAAGCTTTTAAAATTAATTTCATTGTTTTGATGATGTATATATACTTGATTTGAGTGAAAAATGTTTAAAACCATCTATCTTGCACTTTTTTTTAAACTCTAGAATGCAGCAATGAAAACAGCCACAGGCATGAGCAGGTTCTAAAAACTCCCTTGCTACAAAGCTTGTAGGCAGACAGTATTTTGATTTTATTACCTTTTAATATATCCTTTATGTCTCTTGTTGTAAAAGTCTTGAGGAATATCATAAGTGCTTACAGAAAGTTAGTATCTTGTAAAGCATTTAAAGAATTGTAATCTCTCCATATCAAATGCTTCAGATCATTCACACAGCCACGGACAAAAAAAAAAGTTATTCTTAATGATACTCTACAAATTTAGCTGCTTTTCAAATAAGTTTGCTGGTTCTATCACCTTTGAATCTCACAAGCCTGTCTTCAAAAGAATCAGCTGACTTTTCTTCTGCCAAACTTTGAAACGGTTAGTTCGTAAATCTTGGAAGCAAACAAATCCTGCAATTACATCACCACAGAAAGGGTTACGGTCAGACAAGAAACTTGGGGAACACTCCTCCAATCCCTACTCACAACTTGCATTCCCAATTTATCAAGTGACTTAATCACATACCTAGCTAATAAATTCTAAATGGAGTGACTCATGCCCTTGAAGTTAGGCATGCCCTTAGGCAGCCCAAGGAGCCAGGGATATTTGGAACCATGCACGTTGACCCTGGTGAAAAAACAATCCATCTAATGTAAAATGAGGTTTTAGGAAAATCACACCTTCCTCTTAATGCCATCAGAGAGACATCCCCAAACTCCCTGGTGCTGGCAGTGTACTGGGGAGCGCTGCATTTCCTAACATGTCTCAGTCATTACTGGTTAGCCCATTAGCAGAAACTTTTATCTAAAGTTTAATAACAATGACTTTGATCAGAAGTGAAATGTGATTCCTTTCAGTTTTCTCCATCTTGCACTATATGAATCAGAGAATCATTAAGGTTGGNTTGGTTGTATTAAAGGAACACTTGACGAAGAAGGAATGACCTTTTTCTTCCCATGCAGCCCAGAAAGCAGATTGCCCTTAACTTACGGTGGCGTCTTTGTAGAAGTCACGTGCTCTCCCACTGAAACAATTTACTAACGCTCCCAAGCTTCCTGAGGTAGTTTCTCTCTCTCTTATCAAATTAAGGGAAGAGAGAATATGAAGAAAGAGACAGGGAGAAAATAGACAACTTAATTACCTTGAAGACTATGGATAATCAAAGCAAGTCACAGGGCTGAAACAGGACAAATCTATACTGACTTTTATATAAGCAATAACTATCCGCAGTGTATCTCTAATTACTGAAAACAATTCAGGCTGTGGCTGAGTACAACTGCTTAATTAGACCCAGGGAGGACAAATAACCAACAGAAAACTCTGTCCACACAGACAGAGTTAGAGAGTTTGGAGCTTTGCTCCTAATCTCTTGTTGTCATCACACTATATAAAATCAATTCAAATCTAGGGACTTACCAAGGACTTCCCTGCACTTAAACATTTTGCCTCGCTTGTCTCTTTTGTGAAAGATTAAGCCTCGTGTTTTCTTACCGAGAGGATGCAAGAAGGAAGTAATTAGCCTTCATATCAAGCTTCAAAACAAAGCCCTAAATCATATGATGCTCCAGTGTCAGCAAAAGGAAATGAACATAAAACAAAAAAGGAAAATTTGCTTTATGGCTGAGAACACGGTGAAAATCATGGAAAAAAGTGATCAGTGTAAAAAGAAGCCCAAGAACTTCCATTAGTTTTCAGACAGGCTTTAGTCAAAATACTAAATGCATCAGGTGCACAACTTAGCCAGCACTGAGCTACATCTAAATGTATCTTAAGGTGCTTGCCTAGTGCAGTACCTGGAGAAGCAGAGCAAAGGCTTTTCTCCTGGCCCTTTTTCTGATGTCTATTTTGTCGGGTAGGGACCCTCCTGCTCTTCTAGGGTGAGAAGCACTCAGAGCTGCCATCCCCTCCACAAAGAAGGGGAAAGAAAATGGGAAGCTCACATCTACTTCCGAGTCCTTGAGACAAGCAAAGCAGCCAACTTACCCCAAAATGTCCCACGCTTTACCCACAGGGGCTGCTGGTGCCCTCAGGCAGAACAGCAGCAAACAAGCTCCTGCTGCGTCTTCGCCTTCAAGGCAGGAGGGATCTAGCAATCAACAGTCAGGAAAGCAAGAGACTCCTGTACCTTGAGGGTGGGGAGATAGATTTGGATAAGCATTAGAAGAAAATGAAGGGAACCTCCCCTAAAGAACAGGAGCCTGCTGCACACACAAGGGCTCCAAAGCACAACTGCAAGGTGACTGCCAGGAGCAGATTGGCACCTGGTATTATTATCATCATTATTATTAGGGGGGACTGATCCAGCTCTCGTGCACCAATCTCAGAGGCTCTCTGTGGCTCCAGGCTGCTTCCCCAGCACTGGGCTGGGACACGGGCACTGGCAGGAGCTCCACCCAAGGACACACGATGAGGACAAGAAGTCAGGAGCCCTGGTGGCAGCTCTAGTCCATTGCCTCATGCACAGTCAGAGACAATTAGATAAACTGTAAAACGGGAGAGACACCGCTAGATTTAGATGTGTATTTCAAGGTACATGCATGTAGCTCCCAGCAAAGTAGAAGTCATCTTCAAGCTTCTGACTATGGGCTACCAGTGCTGTTTACACCATTGCCCCCCACAAGGCTCACAGAAATAACTTGCTGTACAAGTCAGGACAACATTTTCCTTCACTGGGGACAGAGGAAGGGAGGATGTTGTCCCAGCCTGAGGGGCACGGGAGGTAATAATTCTGCTCCTTCGCCTCTTACTTCACCTAAATAATTTACTCAGCAAGGCCTACCCACTTTAAAGCCCTGTTCGTCAAATATATATAAGCACTGGGACAGACCTGCCCCTTCACAGCTTGAAGTGCCACTACGCTAACAAGCATCTCCTAAAAGAGGAAAAAAAACCACTACCAGGCTCTGTGTTTTTGAAACAGTTTACAAAGAGATGATCCTTTCTCTAACACTCATCAAAAACTTCACTGACACAAAAATCAAGTGGTGTTTTTTCAAGCCGATCCCCCACTGCAAAGCCTGCTACCAGATTTCTGCTAACAGCTCTGGGGATTAATCCACCTCTGTCCCCACACCAGGAAAATAAAGCCTCACATAAACCAGCAGAGCAAGATCCTGCACTCGGCAGATACCAGAACTGCACGTGCTACAAAACCCAGTACCGTCATATGTAAAGGTAAGGGTTTAGCACATTACAGTGTCCCTTTTGTTGTGCCCTTTTACCTTACAAGATACTCCCAAAATTAACTCCTAGCCCAGAATGCTTTTAACTCCACTGCATTTTAAGATTGCAACTCAGATTATTTTAAAGTGAAAGGATCATACAAAAACCAGCGTTCCCAGTCGCCTCTGCAAAAGGGTGAGAAATTAATTTAAGGGCAATAAAAGCCGACTTCACTGTAGGTATTAATTTCCAACTCCCTGAATTTATCGATAGCAATAGGACTCCTCCATTTCGAGCTGAGCCAGTGTCGTAAAGAGAGAAAGAAGCACCAGCACTTATCCTGACATACAAAGCAATCGAGCAAGGTCCACGCTACACTGACCTTGCCATCTGGACATGTGGCAGGCCCACTCCAGAGGCATTTCCAGCATTATCCTCTATAATCATGTAAAAGTGTATTCTGATGAGAGGCCAAAAATCCCATGCTCCAAAGATCCCGCTGATAACAGCAATCAATCAATCCCCTTTGTGGATAGCAGGTCACACACGTCACACAGTGATGCCCACATTACTGCTTCACAAACATTAAATGATCACACTGTCTGCATAAAGATGCTGATTTTCATTTTCAAGTCCTACTGAGTGAGGGAAAAACATCAGTTAAGAAGCTGCTCCTACTCCCCCAATGAAAAAACGGAGAGGACTTTATTGGGGGCTGCAGTATGTGCAGGATTAGGCCTGAATGATTTGCAAAAGGCTTTGCAAGGAATTGGTTACTGAGCTAAGAATAGAAGCTGGGAATCCCGGTTCCTAGTTCTGTGCTCGCTACACAAGCGCTGCCTGCTCGGCCTCCACAGCCGCTGCCTTCTCCCATACTGGGCACTCCAACACACAACTGGACTTTGATGTAGCAAGAGGACACGGTGCCCTTGCAAGGCTTCGCTCGGGAATCTCCCATCAGCTGCACTGCAAGAGCCCTGTGCTGGAAACTATGAAGCAGCTGTAGCTTCAGCTCCTACTTCAGTAGCACACACCAGTGTTCTCAGTCTCCATCTTTATGCCAGGAATTCTGCAGGAATTTGCTTTCTGCAGACTGAAGAGAAAGAAGAATTAAAAAGATAAAAGGAGGAGATGATTTTGAGAGAGAGGGAGAGAGAAAGAAGATGAAAGGCTTTGTAATTATATAGTTTAACCTTCTGCAAAACATATGCTGAGAAAACTGATTTAATAATTCCAGTATCAAGCCCGTAACTTCTAAGTCTTCTGTACAGTGTTCACCCTGCCCAGTATTTTACCATCTGTATTGCAACAGCTGCCAGGTCACATTCAGACGTCTCGAACACACAGCCTTTGCCCCAAGAAGCTTGCTTACCTGCATCAGACAAATCCCATCGCTTCAGCGGCAAAGGCTTTAGTCAGCTGAGCATTTCTTCACAACAGCACATTTTGGGAAGAACCAAATACCTCTGAGGCCCGAGATGTAAAAGAGAAAGGACTCAAAAGGAGATCCCCCGACAATGAAAATATATATACAATGCTCTCCCACACACCCCGACAGAACAAGACTTTCCAGGGCTTGAGGGAGCAAAGCATAACTGCTGTGATATGTTGAAACAAGTCGTGTCACTCAATCCTTGTCTTGTACGACAGACTGATGGGTTGTCAGTGCAGAACTTGCAGACGATTTCAAAAGGCGACAAGCTAAAGACAAACTGTCAGCAAAGGGACCAAAATCTTCATTTTCTGAAAGTGAGTAAAAACAATCCCCAAATCCCCAAGCACTCTGGACTCTTATTAAGACACAAGCGCAATGCAAGAGAACAAATCCTGAGAAGAGTCTGTGCATCTTCTCCAAGAAGAAACTGCTCTGATAAAGGATTTCGTTATTTGAGGACCAACAATCCAGAGCAAGAAAAACAGGTTAGTTATGGAAGAAAACAACCAAGGGACATTCTGGGGTTTTGGGAAAGCCAGCAATGAGTCAGCTAACCAGAACACCAGATAATTTCACTGAGGCTAGTCCCTAACAATGACACTTCCCAATTCTGGACACAGCCGTGACATTCACTAGTTCGGTGACATTATACGACACTGATATTCTACACAGCATCAACAAGGGAACGTGCTCCCAGCCTGTCAACTGCAGAAGGAAGGCTGCTCCACACACACACACGTTTCAGGAGGAGGCTCCATGTGGCCATCCAAATGCATGGGTAAAAATACTAAAAATGGCTTTACAGAGCTTGCTGCTTCCAATCTGTTTGTGTGCAAGCCTGTACAGAAGTCTACTACTAGTTTAAAAGCAACGATACGTGTTGTGAAGGTTCACAGGCCAAGGTGAAGCAGTTTTGACAGATGTCCTGGGAAGTTACAGTGCCTGGCAACACTCTACAGGGAAGGGACTTACCTCCACAGGAATCAGCTCACACAATGTCAAAGGAATAATTGTGTGCTCGGATGAATAAATGAGGGTGGAGGGGAAATCTTTTAGATCAAATCCCAGATAAGGTTTCTCTGCAACAGAAATCCAAGCCAGGCACTGCTGACCTGTCCAAGGCAAAGCTGAAGCACAGTTTACTGGATTTCTGGAAAACAAGCTTGAGTTTCATCTGAGGCCACAACAGGCAAAGCTACAACTGCTGTTGAGTTTTAGTTGGTGCACAAGGCTTCATTCTAGAGCTGTGTGAGCGGTGGGCAGCATGTCCTACTTACAGAACCATAAAGAATTGAACAGAAGTGTGCTAGAAAAAGAAAGTAACACTCAAATCTATCAAGAGATAGGGACAAAGTCTGTCCCTTCTAATTACATTAATAGCAATATGGCCACTGCTTTCGATCAAATGAAGATTTCTCCTGTTACACAGGCTTAGTTTTCTCATTGTCTAGCAAAACCCATACAATGTTGACCCATGCTCCTGTTGACTTCTTCATCGAATGAGAGTATTGCTCTGATTGCAACAGCCTGTATCACTGCCAGCTGTAATACCACTGTACCAGGTACCTGAAAAAAGGACAAAATGAGGGTCCGAAATGATCAAGACAAAGACTTGGTAAAGATAGAATGACTGGATGTTCTTACTGCAATTACTTGAGCACTAGTAAACATCAGTCTTCCCCGCTCTAGATGAAGCTGGTGTAAAGAGGTCAGCCCTGTGACCTCTTGCCAGCAGATGAATCTCTTCGCCTAAGCTTACAGACTAGATATGCAGAGAAGATTTTGCCCTCAATTTCAAAACCAAAGCTCAATACAATCCTCCACACACCCCCCCAAATTTACATGCAAGACTTGTGATTATTCTAACACTCTTCCTTCCCTGCACCCTTACTCTCCCAGCACGGTGCTCACTGTAGCCTGGCAGTATGAAGAGAGGTTCTGAAGCATCATGGGCTATTCTCAGGGTGAGGCATCACATTTTGCTCCTGAGCAGCACTGACAGCTGTAAACAAAACATCTATGAAAAAGGCTACCGAGGGTGCAGACCCATGCCTTACATGGAAACCAAAAAATTTCTGTCTGGCCAGCCTCCCAGGCAAAGGTAGTCCTGTGCCAGTTACACTCTTAACCAGCATTTTCATGCCCAAGGAACAAAATAATTTCTTCTTAAACCTCTCCCATCAAGCGGCTGGTGAATAGCCATTCCTTGAAACGATGGCACAGAGCCATCATGGGTTGGGTTTTTTAATTCAACAAACTAGCATTGAACAGAACCTAGCCCATGAAGGCAGCAATAAAAGGAGAAGAGGTAGAAGAGCAAGGCTTAGGCAACCATCACACAGTATCAGCGGCGTCACACTCCTCACAACACGCAATGGCCTCAAGCCATGGTGGAGCTGCTGAGCAACAGGATGGGAGCACTGAAAGCACCAGTTATCCAGGAGAACAAAGGGATGGGAGAGCCTTGGCAAAATAAAACTCTAAGTAGCAGAAACCAAACAAATGAACCTGGAATGGGATGCTGGGGAAAGAACCGTCAGCAATCCTCTTGTCTGCCGAGTTTCTCGAGCTGGGAATCAACAATGAAATGCTATGCTGCTTTCAGTCTGCTCAGCTAGATCCGGACGGGATGTTCTGTCCCTTTAGCACAGCAACTTCACACAATTTACCTAGAGATAATCAAGAGCTGGCTTTAATATAACATGAGTTAATCCAAGGATCCTAATGCATGCTACAGCCAGCAAAAAGGGTTATTTCCCCAGAAACCTCAAGCGCACTCACATCCAACTTGCACGAACAGGATTTTGCAGAAACATTCCCTCTCACATGAATTTTTCAGCCTGAGCCTTAACTCACTGAACATCAATGAAGAGAAACTTGTTGACTTTGCTGGGCAGAAAACTGGGTTATCAGGGCATCTCAGGCAGATTTGTAACGAAATCATTAGCTTGAATATTGACATTTCCACTCCTGTATCTGTGGGCACAGGGAAGGAAGAAACACTTCTTGCAAGAAAAAGCTCTGGTGAAGCGTAACTACCAAGTCAGCTGTATTCCAATACAAACAGTAAGGTGAAGCCTTACGCAGCCGTTACGCTGTACTCAAGAACACATCGACATTATTTCACACCCAGGATTTAGGCTTTCCAAGCCAATTCTATTCAATTCTATTTTTTTTTGACCTGACAATCCTTTTCACCTTTTTACCACAATGCAAAATCCAGTGAACTGGTCCAACCTTGGAGTGTGGGCTGAACGTCCGTTTGTTGCCCCAAGAGCAACTGGAGCCAACAAAACAGGGTTTATTTGCAGCAAGAAACTACCCGAACAATTGTTTCCAAAGGAAGATGGCAAATTCCTGGAGAAGCTGGAAACGTTCCCATGGAATAGAGAAAGCCACACCTGTAAGCTTCAGGTATTTCCTTATTATGAAGCTTGATCTTGAGGACAAGACAAACTTACTCAGCGTTTTTCTCACTTCTTGCTGCCAGAAATGGGTGAGGTATTTGAAGCATATACGAAACTCTGTAGAGACCACCATTTCACAACAACCAGATCTCTTCTGTTTATTAGCAGAGGCTACACCTAAAATTTTCAATACTATACACAAAGGTCTATATAATTCGAGCTAGAAAGATACTGCCATAATTGACACGAAGGGGTGCGGCCAAATGTTTTCTCATGCGGTTCAGAGATATCGCAGTCAGGCAGCATCTTCTCAAAGCATAACAAAAGATGACACTTCATCAGACAACATAGATGTGCCAGGCAATAAATCTTGCAGCAGAAGGCTCCTTCCTATTTTAATTCCAGTCGTCACTGATCGAGAGATACAATTGTCTTTCTCAAGACAGACACAGGAGAGGTGAAACTAAATCAAACACCTCCAATAACTGAAAAAACCCCCACACAGAAATGCTCAGGGTTTCATTTAAATCCTGGTGTATTCGTTCAGGTCTAATAAAAATAGCCCACCCCACTGTTTGCACAATTCCTGAGATCAGTCAATACTACCCTGCAGCTCCCTGTGCGACTCGGAACAGCAAGGAGGCTGGTTTCAGTCGGGCACATCCATCTGTTTCCCCCTCCCCTTTTAATAGATGCACCATTTCAGCCCCGCGTATGGAACAGGTTGGAGATCTCCCCCACTGTGACTCGCATACCTGTGCACTACCGACCACGCGAGGGTGTCCCCACAGCCTCGGGACTTCGCACTATTCCAGGATCTTTCTGCTGAACGTTCGCAAGCAAAGCTGGTTCGCAGGACTCCACAACAATGGGGTTTATTTGGCATCTGATCGTTCTTGTTGTCAGGGCATGAAGAAAGGGCTCGTGCATGTGGAGCGGCACCGACCAGCATGGGCTACAAAAAAATCCATCTAGGAACAGAGTTCACACTTGGTCACTTAGTCCATGCCAAGTTCTGTGTTTTCCTGGTTGCAGCACCAGATTATTCCAAGCTGCCTACTTTAAAGCTATAGATACGCTACTGCTGTGCGGACTGAATCATAGAATCATAGAATAATTAAGGCTGGAAAAGACCTCTTAGATCATCAAGTCCAGCCTATGACCTACGACCACTGGTCTTGACGTAGGAAGCTTCAGCTTTCCATCCACAGCCACAAGACTGGGCACCTAAAGACCCCAATGCCTGGTTGCCAGGTTCTCCAGCTAGTAAGGGAAATTTAACCAGTGGCAGCAGAAAGAGTCAGAAGAGTTTAAAATGTTACCTCTTAAAGAACAGATTCAGATATATTATCTTGTAAAATCTATTTGTGTATCAGAGGCCACTTTTCCTTCAGAAGAAATGCTCCAGTGCTAGCAGCTCGGAGCTCACAAATAACCCTTTGACAAGAAGCCAGTGTGCATTCAGCAAGAATATACAGCCTACTGGGAGCACGACTCAAACCAGCTTCCTTCTCCTCCTTGTTCTTCCACAGCTCCCTGCATGCCTGTGGGTAAATCACTCAATCTTCCCTGCCTAAATTCCACATTTGTCTAAGAGGGATAATCGCTCTTCGCTACTACAGAGGGCTGTTGTCAGGCTACATTTACTAGTGATTGGCAGGAGCCTCGGTACTAGAGACAAGCACCACAAAAAAAAAAATAAAAAAAATCACCCCTCTGCCCCAAATGCTTTATGAAAAACAAATGTTCCTTAAAAAGCAGGTTGCAGATTCAGTTCCCTCTTAGTTATCACAAAAAGCAGCAATTTAACAAAAACTCTACAAATGTAAAAGAAAAAAAAGCAACAAATCCCAAGGCAATTTGACAATGTCCTTTCAACCTGACATTTAAAAAACCCACCAACTACATTCACAGTTACAAATGATAAAGATAATGCAAAACAAGAGAAGAAAGAAGGTGGGGAACATTGTTCCTTCTAGCTTCAAAAGAAAAAAAAAATAAATTATAGTGCACTCAGTTTGCCAGTTTAATAGGTGATGTGACAGGTCCTTAGTTCATTTTGGGACAATTTGAGCACAGAATGATTAGCAGTGTATGATGACAGTGATCACTAGCTGGTTCCTGGAGAGCTGATAAGTTATTAAGCTAAACAATGCATCACTATTATGAGCAAGTCAGTGCACTAACTGTAATTTCCTTGAAAGCTGAGCAGTGCATGATTATACTTGTCCACTCAGACTCCCTGCTGGCAGCTCCGTATTCTGCTATTGTTTGGAGCTCTGGAGTCTTCCCAGTGCCCAGGATAGAACCACATGAAAATGTATTCTTCATGTTCAGCCTCCGTTGTGGCAGCTGTCATCCGAAGGGTACTGGGAAGAGAGACATTCTCTGTCCTGAAGCGCAGCTATTAGAGCCCTGAAAAACATGTGGTTTTGTTTGTCAGCACGAGCTACCTCTCATTTCTAGCTGAGGCAATTTCCATTTCATGAGTGCTCTGACTTTGGAGTGACACATGTATACCTATATATTATACACATACCTACACAATATACACATATATACGTTATACACATACCTACATCTATGTTATACACATACCTACCTATATATTATACACATACCTACATATTCTACACATATATATACATACTATACACATATATATACATACTATACACATACATACATCTATATTATACACATACCTACATATTCTACACATATATACACATTACACACATACCTACCTATATATTCTACACATACCTACATATTCTACACATACCCACATATTATACACATATATACACATTACACACATACCTACCTATGTATTATACACATACTTACATATTATACACACATATATACACACATTATACACATATATACATATAACGTGTATAGAACAGCCACACACATGTGCAAGCACGTTGTCTTCTTGATGGCTCTCAGGAAAACTGCTGTTATTACTGGAAGCTCCAATGGACATCTCCCAACTCACGTTTCTCTCTCGAGGTTTAAGCCCCGATAACAGAGCACACCTCCACTAACAAACCCACAAAAACTATGAATAGAAAAGGCAAAGAAAAAGGCAGCAGCAGCTGGATGACAAGGATCTCAAGTGGCTGATACAAACATGGGCTGAAAACACGGCCTTCATCTCTCCTATTGAACAGAGGCAGTTCTAGTGGTGGAGATGATGCAGGACCGGGAAAAAACACCATCCGGTCCTACTGCAGATGTGCTTTGCAAGATGGATAAGCCACTCACCCTCCTACGTGCCTCAGTATCTCCTCCTGCAAAGAACACCAGCTGCATCTCCCCAGCTCTCAGGGGTGCAGCCAGGATGATCCCCAGGGCTGGTGAGTGCAGGGATTCCTACTGCACCACGGGGCCGTGCAGGGGCCTGATGCTGCACTGCTGGAGGAATGGAGTAAAGCGAGCCCCTAACCCACAGGGTTATGTGGGGAGAGAACACAGACCCCCATTCGGATTCCCTAAACTGATTCTCAGAAATACATCTTCACTCTTGCCTGCATGAACAGTGACATTAACCCTCCCATCCCTCTGCTGCCTTTGCACCTCAGCTAGTCTGTCCAGGAGGTAAAATTTTAAACCCCCTGAAGTGTCTTCTCCTCTGTCAGCAACAGACATTTCAGAGTGCAAGCCCCATTGGCTTCCAATGAGCCTTAAGGTGCCAAGTGCTTCAGTCGTGGGGTTTTTTTTCAAACGGGATTTAGGTGATTTTGAAAATATTATCATGTACCTTACATTAGGTTTGATATAAAGTGAACATTAAGTGGGAAAAAACCCTGACACTGAGAACATTTGACAAGTCCTTAAAAGGTAAGTCCTAATTCATTTTAAACTTTGTTTTATATAAGACTCATTTAAGGAGAACCATGAAACTCTCTCATTGTCTTTTTCTCTGTGCTGATCCTGCAAGGAATATATAATCGGTAATATGTTTAAACAAGCCAAGGGAAAAGCACCACTCTATTTTGAATCCAGGAACTGTTCTATTCCTGTCACTGAGGGGTTTTTTTTCAAATGCAAGTAAAAGAGAAAAACCGTTACTGTTGGAATTAAAAACATAAAATGAGCAAATGTAATATTCAAGGCATGATACTAGTAATGTGTCTTAGGCTAAGCCTTCCCTGTCGTTTTGAAAAAAGGTTAACAGCGTTGCTATTTGCACACCTCATACCTTTACAAATAAATTATTCCTATCCCCACAACAAGGTCTAATCATCTGACCATTCTCCTGGGCAGTAAAGAAAGGTTAAGAAGTCAATAATTTCTACTCCAACTTGGAAATTAACCACCCCGTGGCTGCACGACTGCAATTGTCCAGGAGCCTGTAACATAAATATAACCAAAATCATTTGGCTTCAAAGATATGGGGGGGTGGTTGGTGTGGGGTTTTGTTTGTTTGGTTTGGGGTTTTTGTTTGTTTGGTTTGCTTTTGTTTTTGTTTTGGTTTGGTTTTTTTACAGAGAATCACAGAATAACTAGGGCTGGAAGGAGATCATCTAGTCCAGCCCCCCTGCCAAGGCAGGTTCACCTAGAGAAGGTCGCACAGAAATGCGCCCAGGCATGTATGGAATATCTCCATAGCTAGAGACTCCACCACCTCTCTGGGCAGCCTGGGCCAGGCTCTGGCACCCTCAAAATAAAGAAGTTCCTCTTCATGTCTAGATGGAACTTCCTATGTTCCAGTTTGTGCCTGTTACTTCTTGTCCTGTCACTGGGCACCACTGAAAAAAGACTGACCCCATCCTCCTGACCCCCACCCTTTAAGTATTTATAAGCATTGATAAGATCCCCCCTCAGTCTTCTCTTCTGTAGACTAAAAAGACCCAACCCCCTCAGCCTTTCCTCATAGGAGAGATGTTCTAGTCCCCTCATCATCTTTGTAGCCCTTGGCTGTCCCCTCTCCAGCAGTTCCCTATCATTGAACTGAGGAGCCCAGAACTGGACACAGTACTCCAGATGTGGCCTCACCAGGGCAGAGCACGGGGGGTGTGTGTGTCCCTGAACTTGGATCATACTCCGCAAGTTATCAGTGACTTCCACAACACTGGAGGTAGGAACTGTTAACTCAGGGCCAGGGATTTCACAAACTGCTTTGCTATGACCCTCCACCTACACCCTCAGTTATCCAGCCAACAGAGACTGCACCTAAAGATAGAGCCACAAACTGTGGCCATCTAGAAATCTGTAAGAGAAAGCCGCGGTTATGTTCAAGCAAGTGAGAACTCAAAAGGAGATAAACAGCAGTAACGTGCCATGGAAGACTATCAAACATGGATTAACAGCCAAGGATGTATCAGTTTAAAGCCTCAGTTATATGTTATAAACATAGAAGGAAAATACTTTAGAGCATATGCTCATGTACATCTCAAAAGGACACACTCTTACATGAAGCATTTTAAACATACTTTTTATCATTTCTGTCTTTTTATTGTTTTGCTGTTTGGTTGTGTTTTTTTTTTCCCCCCCCAATAATTAGGGTATTATCACCTTTACAATGTGATATCCACTCAAAATACACTGCTTCACAAGATGATTAAAAGCTAATAGATAACCATATTGTTTTGGGACTATTTCATATTTAAATCATTGCCTGAGATTACAATTCAACCACCAGCTGAACGAACAAAGCCATTCAAACGGGGGTACAGGACACACAAAGTCCTTTTACATTAGTCACTCCAGGCTGATTTCACACTCCTGTGCAAATGAAAAGTATTTCTGGCCTGTCACAGTGTACGAGCGACCAGGGGACGGCTCAGTGATTCGGCGCAAACCCTTCCCTTGGAGACTTCTGGGAGACACAAGGCTTTCTCTACGTACAAACACTGGGCACTTGTGCTGGGGTCAAGCCTCGGCAGCCCTCGGATTACAGCCCCGAGATAGGTAACGAGACAAGGAAGGCGTAACGCCAACAGAATGACTGTATGTACAGGAACTCAGAAATGCAGAGCCGTGGAGTAACTTCACACCAAGAGGAAGACTACAGAGAAAACCCCTTCACATAGTGTGGTTTCATTGCATGACCATTATTAGATTAGGATTTCAGGGACGGTGCAATAACCAAAGCACAACTTGTACCGCAAGGCATCCCCCCGCAATACTGTACATTAAAGTCCAGCCAAGGAATATGTGGATTTTATGCAATTCTAATACTTCCCCTTACTTACATCAGGGACATAAATAAAAGTGTGTAGAGGGCTTGGGTAGAAAGCTTCATTATTCTTATACAACCATCTAACACAGCCTGTGGTTCGACTGCCTGTGCTGGGACAGAAGAGAGCAGAAGTCCTTTCCCAAGGCAAGCTTTGCTCTTACTCAGCTACGGCATTCTTTTGGCTTCTAGTTTGTTTAAGTTAGAGAAGTCTCGAGGCTGCTTTAACTTCAGCTAGTTTTTCACAGTTTACAGCCAATAAGCAGTTTCACATGAAATGCTCACAAAGAAACATACAGGACCAATAAATTCCTGCCGTAGACCATTTCTCCTCTACACCAACGGTTCTTTCCCAAACTGAGAGGTTGCATAATCCCACTCAAGTTCAAAAATCGCTTTGTCCTGTTGAAATGAAACAGTAAATCACAATGCCATGAGGAAAGTAACGCCAAATGGAGCAAAGCATTACAATGCCAGCAGGGTCAGTAAGATGTTAATGCAGAAGACAGTGAAGCTGCGTGCACAGCTTTAAATACAACATCCAACGGGACTCAAACCCGAGCGATCTGCTCTAGTTGACTCTGCCTTGAGCTGGGGCATTGGGCTAGATCTTCACAGGTTCTTCTCAACCTCAACCATTCTGTTGAGATTTGCTATATCCTAATTTTGTGATGCCAGAGTAGTAGAGGCTTAGACTGGAAACAACACAAAAAGGTTAAGGTTCCACTATGGCATTAACTGCCCAAGTCCTGCGTGAGGCTGCCATGCAGTTCAGAGACATCCGTGCCCATTCACCAAGCCAACCTTGTGCTTAGTCACCTTCTATTTCTCTTCCTCTCCCCTCAAATCACTCCTCTCCAGAAAACCATAAAGCCTACTTTGGTTGAGCTGAATTGTTGCTCACCTCTTCTAGGCTCAGCCAAAATTATCCTGGTTTAGCAAAGTGGTTCCTGGCGGTCATCAAAATACTGCTACACCTCGAAGCCAGAAATACCGAAAAGAATGAGACCATTAAAAAAAAGTGTCTGAGTCAAAACTGATGCAGCGTTCTTTAGGAATCCACTTGTTTTGTACACTTATAACTTTACCTTGCCTGCAATGCATGGAACTCGCTTAAATCCTTTTCATTTTGCAGAATAATGTATTAATTTCATTTGCACAGAAATGGCTACAGACTGTCTGCGCTGCTGAGTTTTGCCTGAAAAAAAGATCTCTTTAACAAACACAATAATCTGTCTCAATTTGTGTCGCCTTTCTCCATAAACGGGAAATGTTGCAAAACACAAGCCCCACCACTCACCGCAGAAAACCATCCACTAACTGGGGGAAAACCAACGGTGAGCTCCGGAGAGACCGAGCCACAAGCACAAGGTTTCACACCTTGCTAGCTCAGCAGATGCAAACAAGCCACACACGTTAAAACTCTGCTTGGCTTAGGAAAATGCCAAATGGGTACTAACAGGCAACTCAAACCACATCATCTCAGCATATCATAAACTGGCCTAAATTTATGCCCACAGCGGCGAGAGACGGGTTCATTCTAACATTTCCCTTTTGCAACCAAGGGGTTTGAACATGAAAACAATTAAAAGCACGATTTGATTTTACTACCAGCTAATCTGATTTAAAGATATTTGAAATTGGTTTTGGAATGGTGGCATCTTAGGTGTAAATCAGATAATTTAAACGACAATTATCAAAAGAAGTATGTTTGCTGCTGAAACTCCAAATTAAACAAGTAAATTGAGGAGAAATCAGTGACAAAGCAACTGGAACCAGTCCATTTATGCAACAAGCCAGATCTTGACAGCAACAGCATCCTCTGCAAGAATTATTTTCCTTATTTCAAATTACTCAGTTTAGTTCAGAACGATCACTCCTTCATTCTCCGTTAAGAAACAATCAGGAACTAAAAAAAACCAAACAAGTAAACCTGGTTGGTTTTTTTTTTTCTTGAGTCTGCAAACAAGAAGTGGGTGTGGGAGGCTGAGATCTACCAGCTCCAAAGCCTTGACAAGCGCAGTCTCAAATCACCATCAGTGTTGTTTGTTTAGTACAGGCCACATTACACTGCTTAGTTACAAACAAAGCAGGCTGACATATTTTTTCCTAAACGCTCGGCACATTTAATATTGCTTATTAGTTTAAAAATAGCCAACGATAATGTTTGTTCTCCACGTTATAATCAAACTCCAATTTTCACCCAAAAGCAGCTTGCGAGAGATCACAACTGAAAGATTAATCATGTAATAAGTCATCCATCACTTTCAAAAAAAGCATAAAAATAAAGCCTAAGTAAATCTATGTAAATGCATACAGTTGCTTAGATGCATACAGAGTACGTCCTCCTCGTTATTAAGAACAACCTTCTTTTTTTCCTTTTTGCCAAGACCACATTTCTTTGCAAGTGAGAGCGTTAAGAGGTTATCAGGAGAGAAGAGTCAATCTTTCTTTTCCGAAAGAAATAAAAGCTACGAATGTTAAACAAGATTAACATGGGCCGTTTCAATCGAGGTCTCCGACTTGTCAACTTCAACCAACTCGCCCTGTAAAACAGGTACACGTGTGGCATAATAAAGGGCTGAATACTTTGAACCACGGAGCTAGTGTAAGTATTCAGGTATCACTAAAACCAGTGCCTATCACCACCCAGCTTCTCTGACACATAACATTTCTAAAAAGCTTCAACAGAAAAAGACAGGGAGAGTCACACCTACGTTTTACTGCTCTATCCATGTCAAAACTTGCAAATTTTCCCCTCCCGGCTTTAGAAACTCCCCCAGTACCAATTTATTTTTATTTTTTTAATTCACCTATTTGAATATTTCACATGAAGCTTTAAGGTTGCGTTTTACTCTACGCTTAAGTGGCGGAGCTTGCAACAGTTCATGACATCTCTAATATCCTCTGCAACAAGGACGCTACATCTTTACAGGCAAAAAAAAAAAAAAAA
>WEIS01039507.1:0-35229 GCA_013389965.1 Todus mexicanus
TTAGTTCTGTTCTAGCTTGAACCAGGAAGAATTGAAAATCCAAGGAAACATTCATAGTACAGAAACAGCTTGTGAAACTGCTCGCCAAAGTGTTTAAACAAAATCTCTGAAACTCTTTAAACTGCTGATGGCCAGTATCTGGTAAAAGAAAACAGGGAAGGCTCATGCCCTGTCCTTGCCCAGTAACTCACCTTTGGACACCGTCAGAAACAGAACACTGGGACAGATGGACCTTCATGCTGTACATCCATTCTTCTGCATTTTTGCACATCTTATTCAACCTCTGTCAGCCTTGCGCCAAGGTCTACCCAGCAAGGCTGCTGCAGTGGTCTGAAGTGCCAGATAACTCTTAGCCTGATGTTAAGATCATCTGACAGACCTGATGGCAAACGAGCTGCATCTGAAACTTCCTAACATTGCAGCAATGTGACTCAATGGTTTCAAAACAGTTTCTGCAGCTGCTGTTGAGAGTTCTCCAGCATACAGCAAATGCTTGCATAAAATTGAGGCTTTGTAACTATTTGACATGGACTGAAAGGGCAAGTGGGATGCTTAAGTAGAATAAAGCTTAAATGTACATAGCACCCATCAAACAAGTGAACAGGAGAAGAAACTACATTTAACTTGAGATTCTCATCAAATAAAACTGTATAAATCAGGACAGCACTAGAGACATGCTTGCCTTGGGCACCAGAGTCTTCACAATTACCCTGGTTAGCACCTTGGCAGGTGTTGAGTCCAAGGCCAGGTACATCAGATGACATGAGAGAGAGAGAGCCATGGTACCAGGGCAGTGGAATCCTTCTAGCAGCAAAATTTGCCTCATGTTGAGAATGCTAATGTCAGTGATTGTTGATGTAGGAGTGTGTATGGGGAGTGGCAGATAGAAGAAATCAGAGTTTTATTGGCTAAAATAGACAAGAAAGAAGCTAAAATATATGGCTTCATGACCTAAAGAGCCTTCTGAACCAAGGTAGGTCTTGAGATAGGAAAGCCCCTGTGGGATAGATCCTGGGAGATGTATGTCTATACTGCATGTGCTAATGACCTTGTCTGCAGTCAGATTCACATCTTCTCTTGAGTAAATGGTAGGTACGCTCTGCAATACTTGCCTTTGGGACATAGTGCTGAGCGCCTCTGAGTAAGTCTCCTGGTGAGCTCTACATGAATGTCCAGAACCTTAAAACTGGCAAAAATACAAAAGGATATAAATGACAAAAGGAAGACTTGGTAAAATGTGGGCCCAGTGCTGGATAGGGCAGGTGAGACAGGACATAGAAAAGAGTGAGGTGTTGAATGCCTCCTTCATCTCAGTCTTTATTATCAAGACTGACCTTCAGAAATGCCAGGTTCCAGAGACCAGGGGAAAATGTGGAGCAACTCCTTGGTGGAAGAGGATCAGAGAATACTTGAGCAAACTAGACATATAGCAGGTCATGGGCCCTGATAGGATGTACCCAGCAGAGCTAATGAAGCTGTCTTGTGTCATTTCAAGGGTCACCCTAAATAATCTTCAAACTCTTACTGTGGCTGGGAGAAGTGTCTGAGGACCAGAGGAAGGTAAAACGTCACTATGGAAGGTCTAAGCCTATATGAAGTCATGGGAAGGTTCATGCCAGCTGGGAAGGATGGAACTGAAATTCCTCTGTCTCCTTAGAGACATGGATCTCTAAGAGAGGTGATGCTGCTGTGAGGAATCCATGTATTTCAGGTTTCTGCCAAGCTGGAGCAATGTTGGTGAAGCAAGGTTTATTTATTTATTATTTTTACACTCCAAATTAAATGTGAAAGTGGAAAAGTTCGTCTCTGGGCTTGCTGGATTTATCTCCTCCAGACCTGTTTGTGTGCCTGACACCCTGTCCATTTCTTCCTGCTTGTATCAGAGCTGATGCTTCTCTACAAACCTTGCCACTTTTACAGTCTTCAGACATCACACTTAGAACAGCACTGCTGTTAAAAGATGAATTCTTGTTTTCACAAAGACACAGCTGTAAAAACAACATACCTTACATTGGTGATCTGGGAAGAAAAGGAAACAGAAGATGAAGGAATTGTTCGATGGTCCATTTGCATGCTGATACTCACTGTGATAATCCATGCTTGCAAAGAAGAAGAAGAGGCTCAGCTGTTCTTTCAAGTAGTTGAACTACAATTCCACAATTAGCATTTCAGAGCTCATCTTTGCTACTGTAGAGCTTGTTTTCACCTTTAGCTCACCTGGTGTTCACTTTGACTAATGGGAGCCTACCACATGCTGGAAGCATCACTTTCTGACAGGAAATACAGCCAAACAGAGCAGGGTCTAAAGCAAAACCTTCATGGGCCTGTCAATGAAGGCATGTCTGGTGAATCCTAGGAACTGCAACATACTTCTTGCTAAGCCATAAGCGTTTGAGCTCTTCCTTGAAGGGAGGGAACTGAGCCCTGAGCAAAGAAAATAGCAGTAATACAGCAAAACTAGTGGCACAGACTAGCAAGGAGTGAGATACTGTGAACAGAGAGAATAAGACAGAGCCTTGCACCCTGAAACTCCCGCCAATGCCAAGAAGAGAAAGAGGCAGAAGAAAAAAAGAGGTGTGTGCAAGCACGCATGTGAAGGAGAGAGACTGTGTGATACAGTGTGAGCAAGAGGGATCCTTTACAATGCGTGAGAGACATGTATCCTATAGCTGTTGCGTTTGTGTTAGAGCTTCTGTGCATGAGAGACAGACTGTGTGAGAGAGCCTGAGAGAGCTGCAGTGTGCATGAGAGCAGGAGCATGAGAGCCAAGTAGAAGCAGAAGGGTGAGCTGAAATGGAGCCTCTCCAACCTCCTCTCTGCTTGAGAACCCACTTTGGGAGCTTGGAGTTGTGGTGGGTTGGCACATTTCAGGTGAGGATGGGGAGTCCTAAGAGCTGTGCACTGACCCTTCTGGCTCAAGTTAATGATGCTAAAGGGAACTGGGGAGCTGCAACAACCTCTTGTCTGTACTCATGCCCTCCCTATTATGGTGCTTATCTTCCATCCCCATGAAATTTGAAACACCACCTGGCTGGTCCCCAGCAGTGAGGATGAAAGCAAGTGGCAGTGACTGAGTGAATCTTTTCCCTTCCATGTACACTAGGAAGCCAAAGAGGACTATTCCAAAGGCCCCAACAGAGAACAGCTGCTGTCTTGCTCACTCGGCCAGTCCTTCTGCCTCTGTTTGTAACATGTCCTCTTCATGCTGTTTGTAACTGGAGCAGGAGGCATATGACCTTTCTCTTGCTTGCAGGAGGCTCCTCTGCAGAGCCAAATGACCAGCACAGAATAGCCAGGTCCTGCAGCTGGCTACATCCAGTCATGTCTCACCACAAACTCCCAGTCTCAGGCAGATGGGAACATCGTGTGCCTTCCAAGCATCTGCTTGGTCTGAGCACATCAGCTATCCTGTTCTTGCTGCCTCTGCAGAGGCGACCGCCTGCCATCCGGTACCAGCTCAGAGATTCCTTTGTTTTGGTCAGGGTTCTGTGATGAATCCTTTCCAAGCCCTTCAAGGGTGAGAGAAACAAATGTGGTGGCAAAACAAGAGTTTCTGCAGCACGCATGCACTATGAAATGCATCTCTCTGCCAGCTGGAGGGACAGCAGTTCCCAGGTGCTAGGAACAGCCTTCCACACGTGAATGGCTGTCCTCTCCTGAGAAGAGAGGAAAAGATAGAAGAAAGGCATCCCAGCAAGGCTCTGGAGATGGGGGATGACACCATTGCTGAAGGCCCTCAGGGATCTAAAGGGTGAGATTCTGGTTACGAGAGCCATTTTTGGTGCCCTGCATTATCCAAAGCCTTTGCTCAGCACTGGCAAATACCATGAAGGACCTGTCAGAGATACTCTGGAAAAGCTGGAGACAGGTGGGTGACCTTGCACCGAATACCAGTGTTTGGGCCTCTGACTCACTCTTTGACTGACATCATTTGTGCTAACCCTTAAAACCAGGGACAGCATCAGCATTGCAGATTTGCAGAGGTACCATGTGACATCATCCAGCAGAGCTCTTCAAAGCCTGGATGATGTCATCACTGCAAAGTCCTGGTGCAGGGCTGATGAGCTTGTTCTTCCCTGGGGAAAGATCAGGTCTTTCCAACACCTTTTAGCTGGTTGCAAACTCACACATACCTTAGCACTGTGCAGCAATGACACAAAGTGAGAACATCATGCGGCTTTCAGTGCTGGCTGGGAATATGGTTTGTGAGCTGTATCTTCGATCTGAGATTGTGATGATATACGCAGAGACTCAGGCCTGTGCCTGGGGCATCTCTTGTGTTGCCCAGGAGCAGGTCTTTTGAGCATGCCAAGTGACTGTGATATGTTCCAGGCCAAAGAGCTCATGCAGGCTATATCCAGCCCATGGGCTTTAGGTTTCTCACATTTGCTTTAGACAAAATAATGACATCATGTGTGGCAGCCCTATGGATGACCACAAAGACCATCAGCATGATCTTTCTAAGGAAATGAGAGCATCAAGCTTCCATTCTATATTGAGAGACTATGAGTAGCAACTTTTAACAAAGGCAATGATATCACCCATGTGAGCCTCTAGAGATGCTGAATGATGTCACTAGCTTGTGTGGCAGTCAGTTGGGAGGCTGGTTGTAGAGGCTAAAGACTGGTGAACCACTTGAACACAGTGTAATGCCCAGCTGACCACTCCTAATAAGTAGGATGTCCCTGTAGGCACTAATGAACACTTGTTGTGATTACTAAATCAGAGCTGGCTGGGGAACTTGAGCACATGCCTTCTCATTGTACTGCAGGGCAAGTGTCTGAATGCACTTACCAGCAGGAGTGCCTCAGGAGAGAGCTACAGTGTGAGATAAATGCCTCATTTTAAGCCTTCCAGAAATCACTGGTCTATGTTAGAACCATGTGTCTGTAGCTCAGACCCAGAGAGCCATATGTCCCTGGGGTTATATCTCTTCCATCCAAATGTGCACATTGCTGTTGTCTGTGGAGCAAAGGAGTTTTTTTTCATCACTGCTCCCCTGAGAGAGGAAGTATATCCCTACCTATCAGGCTGGACTGTGGGTTAATTCAACTAGATTCAGATCTTGATGATCCTGTAGGGATGTACAGATGTGCCTGGAGTAAAAGCTATGTCCAAATCCTATGAACAAAAAGCAGGATAGCTGTTTGTGTTCAGTTATGCATAGTGTGCACGTGTGCACAAGGAGGTGAGACGTTATTCCCACCCCCACCAAGCTCCCCTTGGGCAGCCCATCACTGCCTGGGGTGCTTGCTGTAGTAGTCTGCCCTTTACAGTGGCTCCTTCCCCTAGGAGCCAAAACCCGAGGTCTGTTTTGAATGTTCCCTCTGTACACTTGCCTCTGTGCTGCCCTGCTCCACTACTTCTCCCTCAGTCCAGTGCCTCCTCCTTGGTCACATTCCCATGCCCGTGACCTCCATCAGTATTACCTGTCCATCCCCATCAGCCTCTGAGAATGGAGACAACAAACTGACAGTCACGAGCCATTCCTGATGGGAGGGAGAAGAGAGTCCCCACAGCTCTCTCATCAAAAGGCCCCTCTAAAACCATCCTAATGAGATTCTCCTTAGGGCCCCTGTCAGCTCTGCCTTTCTTTGCAGGCTCCTTTGACAGATGGATGTCAGTTCAGGGAAAGCTGTGTGATGTTCTTCATCTTAATGAAACCGATCCTCGGGCAGGCACTGTCTCTTTTGCCTCTAGGCGTCTATGGTCTAGCAGTGTCAGGCTACTCTGTGCTTTGTCATACTGGATCCCAATTAGTGGCTGGCTCCCGCTGTCTCTGAAGTCAACAGGGAAGACATCCCTCTGGCTTCAGTGGAGCGGGAGGTAGAGGACGGGAAAGTCAGTGTACAGAGAAATGGCAAAGGGTCCAGGTGAGTTCCTTCCCATCCTTTCTAAATATTGCTGTCATCTTTTCTCTCTTTCCTCTGCTCATCCAAAGACAGGGGTGATACGTGGGTAGCTCTAAGTCTGCTCCCTGGCTACTGCTGACCTGTTTTGCATACATGTGCCGCTGCGGGGAAGAGAGAGAGTTGAGCCCCCCACCACTGGGGGCTAGCTGAGGGCTGAGTAGAGGTGAACCAAATGGGAGATATACTGTAGGGTGAGAAGACATACATTACAGGATCCCTGCTCTAGACTTATGCCCAGAGAATATGTTGCATCTTTTTGATTCAAATTGTTGGCTGAAATTTAAGCTTCTGTATATCATTTTTCTTTAAGGAGACAAATTAATGATGGGTCTAGGAAGTTCTCTGGGGATGCCCTCTGTTTCCCAAGGAAGTATAAAGCGTTGGTTTGATAAGTCAAAAACTAGGAGGCAATCTCTTTGTTGTCCAAAAACCTTTCTTCAGGCTGTTCCTAGTGTTGTGATTTTTTACTTCCTATCTTTTATCCTTTTATCAGACTGCACTACTTTCTCAAATCTTCTCTCAAACAGAGCTCTTCTCTCACATACTTCTTTGTTTCGGGAAGTGGTGTATGCCTAAATGTGGGTGATGACCACTGCATACAGGAGGTTAATTGTGTCTTAGAATGGCCTTAAAGAAAAGCAGCAGCTAAATCCACCTGATTAAAGGACATTTGATCAATTTGTAGCAAAACTTATTCAAAATCCAGTCAGATCCTCCATCCTTATCCACAAACAAATGCAGGCTCCCTAACAATCATTAAACCTGCAACATCTCTTTTATTCATCTCTGTCAGACACACACAGTCCTGTCCTGATTTCCCCCTCCCTTCCCAGTGGGGGTGTGTGTGTATGACTGTACAGTCCAGCAGTGAAGTTATGGTTACATTGCTAATGCAGCACAATGAATAAGTAGATTCTTTCCATGGATCTCACTACGATTTCTCTAGGGTACCTGACAAACCTTGGTCCCATTACAGCTTTTAAGACAAGGTGTACAGTGTACTGTCCACTCTGGTCCCCCTATCTGTTGGGACACTTTAGGCACATATGGGCTGCAGGAAGGAGAGATCTGGCTATGTTGTGGGCAGCTGATCAGTCTATCAATAGAGAAGGCACTGCTGTACTTTTCTACTTTAGGGCTACAACCTGGACTGCTGGAAGGGTCTGACAGCACTGCTCTAAAAAAACACGTTACTGGAAGTTACTGCAAGGCATAGGCAGATAAACATATTGAGAAGCATGTGACACCACAAATTCTGTGGTATAATGGAAGGTCTTTAGGTTCATGCAACTGAGAGATGGTTATCATAATGAATTTTAATTAATATTTTGAATACCTGGTATTTTTTGTATTCGAGTTTTGTTTGTATACAGGCTTCTTATTGTCAAACTCTTCTCAGCCACATAGTTCCTTTTATTTTTGAGAAGCACATATACTTTTATACCTAATTATAAGAGCTTAGAATTGTCACCTCTTCATCTCACAACAGTAGCTGTTTTTTAAAAGAAGAATAGCCATTGAGAGACCTGGAAGGAAATTGCTAGGCTTAGCAAGGGTAGTAGGGAAGGGAGGGGTAGAAAAGATTACAAAACAATACAATATCCATAGCTGCTATTTGGAGGAAAAGGAGTCAAGTAGCAGGGGTAGAGAGGGAAATGGTTGTCTTAAAAGAAGCGAAAAGTCACGGAACAGGGAGCTGCTGGCCCCTCCCTGGAGGGCTCTGCTTGGTTGCACAGCTTATTAACTGAAATGGAGAGAAAATGGAGAAGATTCAGGGCAGAGCAGCAGATAGAGGGGCAAAGGAAGGCCTGACAGAGGAGGGGAGATTAAGCACTAAATGTGTTTATCTTTGCTAAGTGATGACTAAGAGAATATGTGATAACCATCTTCCCATCTGAGAGACATGAATAAATGTGTTGGGGGGGCCATGCTTTGGGGCAATGACAAGGTCAAGGCATTGCAAAGAGCTAGACTGCAGTCACTACATTGCTCCTGCACAGGCTCAAGGGCAGCATCCCTTGACAAAGCACCAGAGAGGGACCAGTCCTGCTGGGAGTCACAAGAGATGAAGGTAGTGGGTTTGGATCAGGTGTGAGATGAGATGGGAAGGAGAACGAGGAAATCTTACTGCTCCGTCTTCAGATACAGTGGTATCTCCTANTATTTACTCCCTGCCCCCCTCCACCCACACCGCCTCCCTCCCCCTGCCCCCTGCTCTCTATTGCCTGTCTTCATTCTTGCTCACTTTGTTCATGATTTCTTGTCTCTGTTTCGCACACCCTTCTTCTCCCTTGTTTTCCCCTTCCCTTGCTCATCTCTCTCTTCCCTCCTCCCCCCTTCTTTCTGAGCAGGTAGATTTACATCTGTGATTGAAGGTTCTTTTTCCCTTCATTCTGTGGGTGACAAATTCTGACTTCAATAATCACTTGTGAAAAATCAAGGGAGAAGCAACCTGCTCCAACAGCACAGAAACTGGCTGTGATGTTCATGAGGACTGATGGCCGGAAGGATGAGGGGTGGGAGGGCGCTGTGAAGGGTAGGGAGATGCTCTTCTTTTACTTCACAGGAAGGGAGAGTGTTTGGCTGTAGCAAAGATGCTGAATAGATTTGGGGCGAATACGAAATCTCTTCCTCAGGCAGTTTTGATCCAAGTGAGCAAAGTGGAATGTGCTTTCTGAGCTCTGGCCTCCATGGGAAAAACTGAGGTTTGACCTACAAGTTGAGGGGAAAGATGTTATCCTGATAGAGCCATGTAGAGGTCTGGCCACACTGCAAGGTGCAGAACAGGCCATGTTTGTCCATATTGCTGGCTATAGCTTGAATTAATGTACTGACTCTAACTTGAATTAATATATCCGCAGTGTGCTTAGGTAGAGCCCCAATTTGGTGCTGCTGGTACACCATGTTGATGCAAGCATTTGAACAGGCCTTGCTCCATGCAAACTGTGTGACCAGGGGCCTGCTAAGCTGTCACCATGCAGGTGACTTCACTTCCAAAGAGCACCAGCAACCTCTTAGCAATAGCATGAGTGGCTCTCATGTGGACAGTAAAAGAATTTGCTTGATTTTCATCGGACTGACTTTGTTGGATTTACCCTCCCACAGACCCACAGAGCTCGTGACCACTCTAAGGAAAGAGCTATATGTAGTATGATCCTTCCTTCCACCTTGTATGAGCTGAGTCAGTGCTGTTCACACAAGTTAGGAACCCTGTGTGTCTCGTGGCTCAGTGGTGCTCGCAAAAGCATAATCATGGCAATGACAGATTCTCTGATGCTCCTTCCTCCCTAGGGAGAGCTTCTGCCAGGCATCAATGTCAGACAGAGATCTAGGTTTGGTGGTATATCACTGTAAGACTTAGCACCATCAAATGGAAATACTTCTGCTTGCTTGTCTATATGTGTAGCCTATGTGGAGTCACCAAAAAGCTACCAAGTTCTTACCGTTAATAAATACGCTGCAATAATATGCTCTTATTTCTCACATGAGGACATCCCTTTTACTTTTAGGTTCTGGGGCTTTCAAAGCCAGAGGTTTACCATCTTGCTATTGGTGAACAACAAGGGTCAGGACTGCAGCATTAGGAGACTGTGACAGATTCATATTGAAAGGAGCCCCTGATCCACCCGTCTGTCTTTTTGGTTTTGGCAGCTCAGTCCTTGGGATCTCCAATCTGCAGGCCTCAATGGTGTACAAGACTTATACTTCCACACTTATATTTCTGTCTGAGACGACATTACACTATGCTCTGGAGGAAGCTTCATTCCTGGGACACAGGGGAATGATCAGTGAGTAAAGACAGATGGTAGGAAAGGGCAGACCTTGGGGCTAATTTGCACTGTTCCACTTTGACTTTTCTAAGGCTCCTCTCCAGTGACACAGAATTCAGTGTATAGAGAGGTGAGAGAAGAAGAAAGGTCTTAGACAAGGAGTTTGAGACGAGAGAGCAGCATGTCTAAAGGAGGTAGATGAAGAAGGCAGATCTGATTTGGGCAAGAGGTGACTGTGGGACTTGAACTGGTAGGTGTGTGGAGCTGTGGCTGAGCAGAAAATAGAATTAAATGAAACACAGCTGTGAGGAAGCCACAGGGGCAAAAGCTATGAGTTAGAGACCAGCCCATCCTACAAGGGAGACCAGGATTCCTTTGGCTTAAGAGATCATACCCTTTGCTCCTCTACCTCTCTCTGACCTTAACCTGATTGCTTGCAGCAGCTGGACAAGTGTTGCACAAGTTTTTCAAGAGTGGGACACTTAATCGTGCCAAGCCTCTCCCTAGAGGGGCTCCTCTAGGACCAGACTGAGGGAAGGAATCAGTGTGTTGTTATGGAATATACATGTGCAGTAGCACCCAGGGTGGGTAAGACCCCCATGTTTGATGAATTCCTGGAGCCTGAATGAGAAATGTCTGCACACAAACCAAAGCCTGTAGGAGGCAGAGGCTGGGGGGTAGGGCTGGTGTGGAAAAGAGGGTTAGCTGATTGTCATGGGTAGCAGGGCTGTCCAGTGAGGGATCAGGGAGGAAGGAAGTGGGGGTGGTAGGATATGGGGAAAAGGCAAGAAAGAAACCAAGAAAAGGCTGTATGTTTTTGTTAATTCTCCTTATTGGTTTGTTACCAAACTAATGAATTCGTCTCCCTCTCCTCCTCCAGCTGACTGCCTAGCTCTGTTTGGCAACCTCCAGTGGCAGGGTGGGACAACTCTACTGAAAGTGCCTGGGAAAGTGCTACGTGATGCTGACCTGGCTGTGTTGTTTTCCTTCAATCCTTCAGCCTCTGTTTTTCCATTCACCAATATGGCATTGATCTGGTTCAGTGAGAATTTAATTTGTATTTCAGCCTCGCATGTGACACTGTCCCTGAGTCCCTGCAGCTCTGACGTTGTGCTCACTCACTCTCCCAAATGCTCCGCTTCACTCAGCCCCTCCTTCTCCTCAGCCTCTTTGGCATTCCTCATCCCCCCATGCAATCCTCTCTCTCTCCAACTGTCCTCCTATGCCACCACTGATGTCTGCTCTCTCAGTCATTCCATCTTTCTCTGACATGTCTCAGCCTCTCTCCCTGTGCTTCCAATTAGCACAATCTGCAGGTTTAGCAGGGCAGCTGGCGCATTCAAGACTGCACGGTAAAAGGATAGGGATTTCTGCTTCAGAGTAAAGCTGCGTATGGTTTCTCTGGTACCTGGGGCCACCCTCACAAGTGCTCAGTCATATCCCTGTCCACAGCTCGCCCAAGAAAGCTAGAAGCTGACACATAGGGCACCCCTTGCTCTGGCTGGCTGGCTAGGTGATTGGAGGAGCAGAGGATCCCCCAGAGAACCTTAAGAAGTGTGGATGTGTCATGTGAACTAAATCTATGTCCCTCAGACTGTACAGGCTGGGCAGGCCTGTGCTCCCATGGGCTCTTGAAATGCACAGGCTGCAGAATAACCTCTGGAGGATTAGTATGAAACCCTCATCATTAGATCCCAAACACTCAGAGACTGGGGGGCAAGCTTTTGCAAGTCTCCCATACAAGCATCCCTGCTCTCACCCATAGCCAAGGGGGCTGTTGCAATGGTTCACCCTCTGCACCCAACATTTGGACAGGCGAACTGTACTCCGGTGGTGGCTACCTGCCCTTCCGTCCCTTTGCCGAGCTCCTGTTGCCCTTGCTGGGGAAGGATGCTCAGGGATTCAAATGAGGTTGGGAAGCAGGTGTTGCCCTCATTAGAAGCGAAAATGTAGCACACAGAAAAAGAGAGGAGGAGAGAGAGGGGAAGGGAGGTGGAAGCCAAAAGTTCTTGCTGTCAACAGGGAAAATTATCTTGGTTTTAGGAAGGGGTGATGCCTTCCTGCCCTGCCTCTCTCTTCATCAGGATTAGAGTAAGGAACAGTACAGGCAGGCAGAGTCTTGAGATGAAAAGGAGTGAAACAAACCGCGCCATCTGAGCACGGTGCACATTACACATGGCCAAAGGGGATGAGGAGGCACCGACTTGGAAGGACACAGAATTCCTACACACTGCAACACATTTGAGGCGAGCATGGCAGCAATTCTGAGAGCTGCAGTGAACAGGGACCACTTCATGAGGCCCACCACTTGCCATCTCTCCCCATCTATCCCTCTCCATTAGTGTTCTCGTGCACACACTGAGACAGTGCTCCCACCTGGCTCTCTGCATCTCAGGAAGCAGAAGCCATTGAAGGAGCCCCTGGGCAAGGCAAATGATGTGTCAGAAGACCAAGAGTCCCTTTCTGCTTAAGGATCAGGTGGAGCTGATGTTGATGTGAGGGAGGGACAATATCTACCAAAGACAGAACAAAAGGGAGGACACTGGACACCAACACCTTAGGAAAGCTAGGGTGCTTAGAAGCTTTCAGAGAAGATGGAACATGGCATAGTGACAGACATTTAACACAGACAGTTTAGCCCTGGCTTCCCTTGCCTCAGGAAACAGTCCCAGCTCTGAAAGGGTGATATTTGGCTGAGAAGGTAAGATCTGCTGATCTCACTACTTTCAGGAGACATGCATGGCAGTGTCTTCCTCCTGGCTTTGCCTCTACCTATTCCCCCACCCCTCAAAGCAGCTACCCAAGCAGAGGAGACTGAAATCTGCAGCATTTCCAAGTCACTTTCTCTTTCTCCTGTCCCAAACCATGCTTCTCCCTGCCTTTTCCCTACTTGGCCCCTTGTACACCCTCTCCAGATGGTAAGTTCATTGCAGAAGCACTGCTCATCAGCACAGCCAGCATTTAGAAAACGCCACAGCTGAAATTATCTGGTCCTCTTACAGGAGGGCTGACGTCACTGTGCCTGCCAGCAGCCAAGCAGGGAAGGTGTCCTCCTCAGGCACCCCTTCCATCTCCCTGCCCACTCCAGTCCTCCTCCCTCTGCCTTTTGGTATCTAGCACACCTCCTTGCTCTATTTAGCCTACTTACAGTGAGCTCTCTAGGAGTCTTACATGTTCCCTGTCGCCTTTGTTTCAGCAGACCTCCCTCAAAGCACCTGCAGAGAAAGCTATATTCCAGAGCTACCCCCCACCCCATCAGGAGTCTCCCTGCCACTCTCATGTTTGAATCCCAGTGACAGTGGAGGACAGTGATTGTGGGACCTACATGGTAAAGACGCTGAACTCTGTGTTGTCCACAGAGAGCCAAAGAGAGAGCAGGAATGGCCACTCAGAGCTTCTGTTGCACAGGACAAGTCTGAGTCAGAGGCTGGCAGTTAAAGGAGAGAGGGCTGGTGCCCATGTTGGGAGCTGGATACCTAAATCACAGTGAGCTTCTTTTGAAAGCCTCAGCCAAAACACGTTTATAACTCTGAAGGGGGCATTCAATTTACCAACTTCTCCACCTTGTTTCCAAAGATTTTCCATGGTAGTAACCTGAAATTCATGCTGTTCCAAATGCAGAGTTTATCTGTCACCCTGCATCTTCACCCCAATGCCCTGATACTCAAGAGAAGGGTATACTTGAAAAATGCCAAAGACTCGGAGAGTGTTACCACAATGCAAACTGGAGAATAGATGACTGTGTCACACATCCTGGGGCATTGGAGGCTGAGGGCAGATGACGGATCCTGTCTGCACACACTAAACCTGGTGAATCACCATTAACCCAAAAGGCATGCAAGTTACCAAGCAGGGGTCCTAAACCTCTAGCCTCCCTGTGCTCCTACGCTCCAAGGTTATTCTTAAGAGGGAGTACTTGCACCCACTCGCTTACAAAGTACAGCAGTGCCGAAGGTATGTTCAGCCATGCAAATCATACTATCTAAACTAGGCATCCAGCTTTTCCCATGGTTCTTGGGTTTATTTTGGCTCAGTCTTTGATTAAAGCTTGGCCTGGTTGCAATCCCTATGTTCTTCTGGCTGCCTGGGCTGAGATCTGCAAGGGGTGGTTATACCCACCTCATGGCTAGGGTACTCCTAAGGAGCTTGTGTCCCCAGTCAACACATGCCCAGAAGAGGAGAGGAGAAAACTTCACACTTAATGACTGAACTTGGTATTTAGTGAGTCCCACATCTGCAGGAACACCAAGAGGAAAAAATGCAGTGGGGACAAACTGGGAAAAATACATTTCCTGGCGGGGGAATCTGAGAGGGTTGGGAATATAAGGTAAGGGGGGAAGGCAGCCACTGAGGAGCAGTGACAGAGCAGGGGACTGGGTTCTGGGATTGCAAGGAAAGGAGGATGTGGCGGGGGGAAGGAATAGAAGAGAAATGGTCAAAGTAGCAGGCTGGGGAGTGGTGGTGGTGGTGAGGCAACTTAGAGTTTTCATGCTTGGCACTGTGCAGACACAGGTAATAAGGTAAAGTCTGAATGCCGAAGGGTCTGATACCAGAATGGATGTAACAAATTGATTTTTCTTAGGGTTGTGGCATGCTCTGCCATTGTTTTGGATTCAGATCACCACGGGGTGGGAAATAACACCAAACCAGGCAGATACTTTTAGAAACCCTTTCTCCTTTACATCAGAAAACTAGGCTGAAAACGGATGAAACCAGGGAGTCAAGAAAAGACTCTGAGAAAGGGCTAGCCTGATTCCAACAATGTGACATCCAGAGCTGGCTGCAGCGAGGTCAGAGCCCTGCCGTGGAATGATCCCCCATAGTCTCCACTGTACTGCCTCAGTGCTGCTCTGCTGGAGAGGAAAAGGTTATTGCCCTGGACTTCTTTTCATTCGTTTTAGAGGTGGTCTTTTCTGAGAACAGTTATACCCATTACTCTTCTGGCCAAGTCCAGCTTGACATGGAGCTTCTCCAGAGACTTCGTGGGCTGTTGTTGGCACCACTGACAATTGAGGAGACACAGCCTCTCATGTATGAATGATCTGAACCTCCTTGTCCTTTCCCTGCTTTTCTCCTCTCCTGACTGAAGAGTTTCCAAACTGAGTGATGCTGCTTACAGGTCTCCCTAAAGAGTGTCTCTGAACATCTAAGGCAGTAACCTGGAGAGCACTTACTTTCTGATTAAAGAGGTGAGGCACCATAACTGGGGAGAGGAAGTAGAATGTGAACAAGTGAGGGAGCCTGCCATTGGCAGGGTACCCGTTCAGTGTTTCAGGCTGTCCCCTGCCTTGGTGCTATTCATCAATTTAACCCAATACAATGCTGTGGGTTTAAGTGACTCCAGCATTAGAAACTCTGTCAGGCCTGAGATTTATGAGGTGATGTGTGACAAAGCTGCTTCCTCTGCCAAGTCATGCATTGCGCTCTTTCTTTCCTTTCCAATCTTTGTGTAGCTAGAAAATTGTCCTCACTGGCTTCTCCAGCTAGTTTGTGACACCAGAGAAAGGATCAGCGTTCCTTTAGTGGGCTGAAGGAAAAGAGGAAGACTGTGGAGAAGGGATCAGCATGGGGCATGAGGGGACCAGAAAACCTCAGAGTCGGCTCAGGGCGGTTTTCAAGAATTATCCAGAGCACTGGGTTTTCTGTGATTGCTCTCAAGCCCTCCTGCCTGTTACCTATACCTATCCACAAGGATTAACTTCATGCTGAGGCATCACAGCCCCTTTGAATCTCTTCAACAGGCTCTGAGCTGTTACTGTTTTCCCCCTTATTCGTAGCATGAGGCTTACCAGTGCTATCAGGAGCCAGTTGGGAAGCAGAAACCCAGCAGTTTTCTGTAATAGCTGGCAACTTGCCTGGGTCTGGGGCTCCCAGAGTTGCTAAGGCCAGGGACAAAGTGCAGCAACAGTAGGGGATCACTGTAGTCACCTCTCAGATTTCTTTGCCAAAAGATATCCAAAGGGCCTGTCCCAGCGACTCTGAAAGCTCCAGCTTTCATGGTATCCTGACTGTGTGCTCAGTGGAGCTATGGAGAAAAGTACTTAGGAAAAGGCAAGAAAGCGGTGGAGATGGGGAGGAAGAGGAGGAACAATGGAAGACAGAAAGGAAGAGGGACCCTGAGTAAAGTAACAAGCGTGAGAGGAGTGTGTATCAGTAGCACATGAACCAAGTAGCATGCAGCTCTTGAGTACTTTGCTTTTCTGATGCTCTTCTGCTTAATGTACTCTGTTCTTGTCCCCTTAGATCTGATTTCTGTCGGATTTATCAGAGACCCTGTTAGCCTCACACTAGGTAACCAGTTTGTGGTGAAAATAAGAAGAGAGAAGCCCCCAACCACCCCTGGCAGAGCAGCTGTCACAATGGATTGGCTTCCAGCCCCTTGCCAGCTGCCCCCAGCACCGTCTGTCTGAGCAAGTTAAGAGCCTTCTCCTGAGCTGCTGAGAACTGCCACAGTTAGCCTGTATCATTCACAGCATCCATGAGCACAGAGCTGCTGTCCGGACATTGTATGCCCTGCAGCTGCTTGGGCACTCAGCTGGTACAGAAGGGAAGCAGCGTATCCTTGCGTGCACACGTGCGCACACACACATACTTAGCTGCACAACTGTGCAACGGCAGCCTGGGCTAGCACCTTGCAGGCACAAATCCAAGCTGCCACTTAGACTTTCACAGGCTTACACTGAGCAACTGGGCATGCAGGGTGGGTGGACATACTCACAGCCTGAGCATGTGGGCAGTGAGAGGTCTGTATGCACAGGGGCACGTGGTGTGTGAGCATAAAGCAGTGTGCACACAGTGAATAATCATGCATAGGCACATCACAAAGTGTCTTTCCCACTCTTCTCATCCAGTCACTGCAACTGTAGTTTGTTTTCTGTTGTATGACATAGCATCTCCCCCTGCCACACCATGGGTTTTATCACTCGCTCACTGATTTTATCACCCACTCACTGATTTGGCTTTCCGACACCAAAACCTTCTGCCACCTCTATAGGCACATGCACATTGCTCCATTCCTCTTCCACACTCCTTGTCCCCATCCTCTTGTCTTCAGCCAGGAGTGTGTCCATGGATGACAAGCTCTGACTCCCAGACCTGAAGTGGGGTTGTTTACTCTGCGTCAGCTAACAGCCCAATTCTTGAATTTGTCACTAAGAGTAAAAAATCCTTGTGTACTCCATTGCTTTCCCTGCTCCACACCCCTGCACCTCTCACCACCCCTCATGGGATCTGGCGGCTGCTCTGGGCTTTGAAGACATTATTAACATTACAAAAAAGGCTGTTACTTCATAGCAGCCAGGTGAAACCCAAAAATTCCCTGCAATTAAGAATTTGTTAGGGAAGCCAGAGGGAGGCAGCACCCGTAGGGTGATGGAGAAGCAGTGGGTTGCCCTTATCACCCTGCTTTCCTTCCTCTGTCCCCTCCTCTCCTGCCCTCCCTCTTCTCCTACTTGTCTCTCTACGCTCTCCTCTTTTCCTTCCCAGTATCTTCGCCTCCCTGCTGTTGTCCTGCCATGGCACTACCTGCCACAGGCAGCATCGCTGCACGTTAATTAGGTCCTGCACCGTTCTGCAGATGAATGCCGCTGTCAGCTGGAGCATAGCTCCAGCCTCCCCCACCTCCACACACGCAGGCTCCTGCTTCTTCCCCATCCCCTGGTAAATAGAGCTGACAGGAGATCATTTATCCATAATGGCATTCTGTGATAATAAATTTTTGTTTGTGGGGGCAATGAGGAGGAAAAGGCAACAAAAATGAAGATGGCCCTGTGGCGGCAGAAATGCCAGCTGTACACCACATTGGGTGATGGTGATGGGTGGTGATGCCTGTTAAGAAGAAGAGCATGAGAGTGAGGGTGGGTGAAACACAAGGAAGCCCTGGGGGTTGATCTGCTGTGCCAAACCTTGACTGAATTTGCCAAGAAAACCATCTTTCTTCCTCCAAACCTGCTCTCGCAGACTGCTGGCATCTTCTACAGTGATGGAGGAGGAGGGAGATGACCGTGCACCACTTGAGGGAGGGCACAGGGCTGGGAGGGCAGGGGAGAACTTCCAGTGTAAACAGAAGGCAGGGGAAATTCTGATTGTCACTAGATGAAACGGGCATATGGTGGGTTGAGCATGGGACCAGATATGAAGGAATCAGGGGCACCTGGCACTCATTGACTGTGCAAAGGAACTCCTGCTTCTCCCTGGTCTTTCAGCCTGGCAGCTGGTAAGGATACTCAGCAACAGGATGACATTGTGGTTAGCATCTGGGGATCATAGACACAACAATACATGTCCAGTGCCATTTTTTGGGGGAAAAAGTTTATCCAATATGCAGAAACAGCCCCTTGTCAGTGCTTTGGGAGAAAGAAGAATCTGAGAAAAGCAGACAGAAGAGACAATCACCTCCTGCAAATATGAGAAGGGAGGCTGGAACTGGAGGGAAGGAAGTCTCAAGGTATGTCAGCTAAAAGTGTGGTAGGCAGGGGGAGGGAAGCAACGCCCTGCACATTAAATGAGGACACTTTTCTTCGCTTCTCTGGTTGTCGGTCAAGCCTATCTGTTGCTGTGCAATTCCATGATCTCTGGCTGCCCTGGCATGGCAGAGCTGGCAGTGATCCATACCAGGTTCCTTGGGCTGTGGCAGCCCAGAGAGACCCTGTCTACTCAGCAAAGACTGGGGCAAGGGCAGCACCTTTCCCCATCTTTGGCAAAAGTCATGGACAGCTCCAGCAGCAGGTCAGGACAACAGCCTGCTTGACATTGTGGGTGCTTGCTCTTGCTCACAGGGGAGGCAGTCTGAGAGGAAGGATTTCAACTCTCCTTGTTGTGTCACTTTCCCTTACCTGCCCTGCTTTGACCCAGATGCATTACAGAATCTGTGACTCCCCTCGGGATTTCACAGTTGTTGCTGTGCTGCGTAGCACAACTGCTTACAATTTCACGGTAGTGGCAAGGCTGGAGCTTGTGCCCTTCTGCCCTGGAAGGGCCCTGGGGAACAAGGGAAAAGCTCTTTTAGGCTACATTTGAACTTCAGCACTCCAGAACACTCCTCAACTATGGTCACTGCTCTGCAATGTACCCCTGTCCTGTGCCGAGCCTCTGTACGGTGAGATCACATCATCTGTGCCTGCCTGACGGGGCAGGGCAGGGTCGCAGGTGGGCGTGCAGCCATGGCATGCTACAGCCTCCCCGGCTCCACTGATGTAGGATGAGAACACCAAGGTGTGCTGCAGCCTGTCTTTGCAGCCCAGTCTAGATGTGGCTCTTGCAGGAGCACAACCGAGTTTCACAGAGGAGACAACCTTGAGCCTTTAGCAGAGGCTGGTTAGGCACAAACATGCGCAGTGTGTTTGCAGACAGAAGGAGCCCTGTCTCTGCTTTCATACTAAAACTTTCTGTCCTATAAGCTGGACACAGCATGGGTGACCTCATTTAGCGCAAGAGGGATGGTAAGTGTGACACCCTAGGTACAACAAAGATGACTTAGTGAGAGTTAAGCGTGACCTAGGATAATTATATGGCATCACAACTTTTCTTTAGGGTTAAGAGACCCTACCTTGTGTACTTTGTGCTTCTTAGCCCCCATTCATCACCCACAAAGGACTGATTTCTCTTTTCGTTCTTTCTATCCCTCCTTTGCCCAGATCCCTATCTCATCACAGTCTGCCTGCCTGGACCGTGTTTTTGACACAAAGCAAGTTGTGCTTTGAAATCCTCCCCTCCCTGCTGCCCTGGCCTGATAGCTGTTCATCACTGGCAGAGGACACCAGCCTCCAGAGCACTTCCTCCTCATGAATTATTGACACAGCCCTTTGCCTTTCCGTATCCGTGGACTCCCCAACCCTCTCCCTGCCTCTGCTCACACTGACTGTGTTTGTCACTTACCTCTTCATCTAGCCTTTCTTTTCAAAAATTCTTTTTCATCTTGCAGAAGCTTTTTATGTTTTCTTCTCTTTCCAGGGAGGGGCGTAGGGAGAGATGGTGCGCAGGGAGGCACTACCCCAGCCACTGCTAGGAATACAAAGGCAGCTTGTGCACGGCATGGCTCTTAATTGGCTGCACTCTGGGACTTTGAGGCCCATTCTCAGTGATGAAACAGAGATGTGCAGTTCCCTCACAGCAGAGAACATTGCAAGGGCAGAGATTCCCATTTAAGGGGGGGAGGGGGGTGGGGAGCAAGGTTTGAGGAAATTTGTCCAGAAGGCATAGAGTGAACCAACCAAACCCAGCTCTCCTCTCCTCCTACTGCACTGGAGCCAGCTGTTTGCCTTCCTAGGGCTTTTCCCCTCCCACCTCATGCATCTGGTGAGCTCTCCCAAGAGGCGTCATCATTAAGTCATTGCAGGAATGAACATGAGAGTCGTTAATTGGCTTGCTTGTATAAATAGCCTGGTTTCAACTGGCAGGGGAGGTTGGGTTCTGCAGCTTGAATGCTCAGCCCTGGATTTTGGTGAAGTTGTGGGGGGGAGTGGGTCTGTGAGGCCCTGTATCACAGATATCACTAGAGGGAGTCAGAGACCTGCCTGCAGCTCAGTTTGACCCAGAAGCCTCTGGTGATGGACAGGACCACTCAGGTGCTGATGTATGGCAGGTATAGGGAACCTCCGACTCCCACAGAGGGCAGAGAGCTGTTTCGCGGCAGGGTTTAAGACACCCGCCCCGCCCCCCTTTCCTTACCATAGGTCCTGAGTAAAGACAGCCCTGATAATTGACCTACATATTTGGGAATAAATATAGTTCCCACCTGGCTGTGATGCAGTGAAAGGTTATGACAGCTTCCTTCCTGCCTGTGGGAGACAGTTTCCACTCACTCATATGAATCTCCATTTGTCTGCTATCCTAAATCCTAGTCAGGAATTAAATGTAGGGGACAAGAAGCTCCAATTGTACCTCCAACCCTTCCTTTCAGCAGTGTGTTCTACCTGATTGGTGCTATGTCCACTCCACAGATCTGACAGTTTCCCCATCATGCAGCTTTCTCAAACCTTTAGCAAATGCTTTTCAGGGAGGTAACTCCAGCATAAGAGAAGAGTCAAAGTGCTCTTTTGGGTCAGGTGCACACCTGAGATAGAAAAATGAGCATTGGAAAGTATGGAGGCTGTGTGCTAACTGAGGACAAGAATGAGACAAATTGCAGGGGTATTGTCTCCCAAAGAAAATGAAGTTAATCTGTATGCCAGTGATGGCGGGGGTGAGGAGAGGGGTGAGAATTGCAGGTGAGAACTGGGAGGTGCCTCAGAAACAGTTAGTTGGGATAAGTGAAAAAAAAGGATGCAAAAAGCAGGTGGTACTTCACACCTCGTGTGATCGAGGCTGGGGTGTTTATATCAACCCATCTTGCCTGGATTTTATTCTGGTGACGAACGTGTTCTGAAAACAAACAGAACGTTGAGGAAGAAACCTGTGGAGCGAATGACTGTTTTTTTGGTTGCTAAGCCATCTGTTCTGCTCCAGCAGTTCACCGAGGGCTCCGTCATTGCTCTCGATCTGCGCGCCTGTTTTTGCGTGGGTGGCTGGTGCTGGCTGGCGTGGCAGGAGGGAGTTTTGGGGCGGAGGGGAGGATGTGTGTATGCTGGGGAACTCAGATGTTTTGAGCAAATTTGTAAGGAAAGAAAGAAAGAAAGTTGGCTGTGGCAGTAAATGCAAACATATGTGCAAGAGACCAAGCCTGGGGGGAGTGTGTGTGTATCAGGGGGGCAGGGAGTCTGTGCTCTTTGTGTGGATGTAACGGGTGTGTGCACGTGCCTGGGGGTCTGGGATCATAGGCACAGGTTGGAGTTTCCATCAGGATGAGGAGCCACACCTCTGCAGCTCTGCAAACAGCAGGACTGGGCAGTGCATTGCTAACCTGCCTGCAGGTGGGGGCAAATATGAGTCAAGAAGAAGTAGTGAAATGGCACATATGTATGTGGGCAATGGCAGTGCGTCACCCGGCGGGCTGACAGAGGTGAAGTGAAGGTGTGAGCCAGTGGGAGGGGAATGCCACACGGCACACGTTGCAAGCAGGGTGGCTGAAGTGCAGAAGGAGATGAAGCCCATGCATGTGGAGTTCATGGCCAGCCCATTAATGTGCAGGTACCCAGATTTCACATACTCACACCTGTCCAACCCACACCAGTCTCCTCCTCCACCACGCAGCCCCTGCAGCCTCAATTGCACTGCAGTTATGAAGGGTGGTGAAGGCTGTGACCTCTGTGTACTCATTAGTACAAACCAGGCTGTGGAGATCTATCACCACGCCCTTTCCCATCCATGCCATCACTCCCATCCTTCCTTGCTCCTTGCCCCAAAAGGCAGGGTTGCCAGAGCAGCTGACAACTTTCACTGTCCTACCTCTCAGGACAACAGACAGCAGCAGTAAAAAAGATAGGTTGTAGGAATAAACCTGTGGCCTATTCGTGTCCTTGTCTCTTGGGAACAGAAGCTGAGACTCCGTTGGTAAGCTTCTGAGGCTGCTGGTAGTCACCTCAGAGCATCCAGGTGTACTGAGGGAGAGATGCTAGTGTACTGGACATGCATAATGCTTCTCACCTGTACTCACTCTTGTCCAGCCGCTGGGTTGGATTCATTGGTGCCTCCTCCTGAAAGCTAAACCGTGTTATGGCAGTGGTCTCCAGACCACTCCTAGCTGGCAGTGAAGACACTCTCCACACTGAATTGTACCTCTTCAGGAAGCTTCATTCCTCTCTCTCCCTGTCATATGGACATGCTGCTGCACTGCAGAAGCAAACAGGACATCAGGTTCCATCCCAGAAGCAGCTGTGGTAAAAGATGATGTGAATACCACACCTGTTTGTTCTAAGCATCATCATTTAGGGAATGCACTTGATTGGTTGCAGTAAGACAGCTGCTTTGTACAACAGTTGGTGTCCTCTGAAAAAAAATGGTGCTCCATTTTTGGGATATTTTATATTTATATGTTTTCAAGCATTCCTTCCTTAGGACAAGATTCTAGATCTTTGATCTACGCTGAGATAGCCATTCTTACATTTTTACTGCGTCATTATGTCCTAGTGGACCTTCTCAAACCTCTTTCACACAAGCATTTCACTGGCCTTTATGTGTGTGACTCAAGATCTTTACAAAGCATGCTCCCCCCTTTCAAAAAAAAAAAAAAAAGCAACAAAACAAAGACAAGAACCCTCCACCCCCAACAAAATAAAAACCCCCACAACCCAAGACCTTCAGATACAGAAGCATCACAGACATGTGGCATTTGGGAAATCTTAACTCCGTCGTAGACCTATGGGGCAAACCACACCCTTCTCCTTCAACTTTATTATCATGGTGGCAATGCTGCCTCTCCCCTGCTGCTACCCTCAGGGTCCCAGGCTTGTGGATGGGGTTTTATGGCATGCACCCGGCTTCTCCCTGTCTCCTTTGAATGCTGGTCTCTTAGTTCTGTTGGAGACAGACAACAAAGAAAGAAGTGTAGGGCCTAGTGATGATACTTCAGTGCTCAAGGCTGGACTAACCTCGGTGGTTAGTGACGCAAATGGCTGAGTGAAAATCTCCAGAGGCAAGGTGTCTGGCCAAGAGCCCATGAAGACCAGACAATTGATCAACACAATAATGGTAACAGCTGCAACAGAATCTCCCACAACCTTTGCTACAATTGCCCCCAGATTAGATGCTCCCTCCACTTTGAATGACTACAGAAGTTCAGCTTTCAGAGTGGAGGTGCCTTTGCACCGATGCATCACAAACATCTGGGCACAAAACAGAAGCTGCTGTTGCAAGCAGAGTTGCCACTGGGACAAAGGCAAGCGTCCCATGAAGGTTAGCAGAGTTTCTCATTTTCATGTGTCAGGTCAGAGAAAGGAGGCCCTGTGCCAGTTGTGAGCTGTGTCACTCTTGGGAATGCAGGCAGAATAATTGGGGAGAGCTAAAAATCAATAGTGTTAATGGGCGGCCTTACTGACTTCATCAGAGATAGGGACATAGATTTAGGAGCAAGCAGTAGGAGAACAAAACAAGTGGGTGTTCTGACAGTGAGATGAGGGGAAATAAAAGAAGACTTTGGAAGAAGGAAAGTCATGGGAAACAGAGGAAGGTGAGGCATATGAGTGTGATGGGTTCTTTGTTTAAATAGATAACATGGTAATCTCCCCATGTTTAGGTGGTGTTTGAGAGAACCTGATTGGGATTTATTAGAAAATAAAAATGCTCTAATTGAAAGCGAGTGGAGGCAATTTGTATTAATAATGGGAGAAATAATCGAATAATGGAATTGTTTAAAATCTATTAGTTTGCTCCATGCAGTGAGAGGAAGGGGTTGATTATCTTGCAATAGAACATATTAAAAGGAAAGCCCAGCCTGCTGGTCCCCTATGCAGATTAAAGATGTAATTTATTGAAGCAATTTATTTTCTGTTGGGAAGAAGTGGGAAAAATGGAAAAATATAAGAGCTGCAATCAAGTATTGGATTCTTAATTTTAAGATTTACCTCTTATCTGGCTTCTTTCAATCATTAGAAAAAATTATTCAGTCCTTCATTGGGTATTAAAGCTGCAGGAGCAAACAGGGTGACTGGGAAAAAAAAAAAAAGATCTCACAAGGAGGCCTGTTACTCACATCTTGAGGTTTGTGTTACTGACAGCAGTTGCTTCAAATCCAAGGCAAATCAACCTTGGGCTGCCTGGAGTAGCAGCAGGTAGAGCTTAGAGGTCAGCACTGAGGTTCTGTCTATCTAATTCTTCCTGAGGACAACAGGAACATGTTCCTAAAATGGAGATTAATTCAGCACTGCTTCATTCATTCATTCTGTCTCTGTGCAAATCTGGCCCTTACAAACCAGAGTGAGAGAATGACAAATGACTCCAGTATTCACACTTACAGTCCCTTCCAATCAATGAGAATCTTGGCGCCTAAACAGGCATTAGGCACTTAGCAGTGTGCCTGGTTCTGGAGCTCTCCCTTGTCCCGCTGTTCACCCGGCACGCCCACTGAAAAGGCCTTGCAGGCTGGTGCTTGTGGTGTTCTTTGGTTCTCTCAGATAAAGGCTTAGATCCCTTCTTACCCAGTTTCTCTTGGCTCCATTGTGACTCCCTGACCTAGTATCATCACAGGGATCTGACAGGACTCCATGACTCTTACTGTCTCCTTCCTTGTATAACCTGCTCATGCCCTTAGCATTGCTGTATCCAGATATCTGTCATTCACTGGCCTCACCTTGTACCTCCACACTAGTCCTGGCTTGTAACAATAGGGTATGAAGTCCTGCCACTACCAAGTAACTTCTAGCAATCCAGACCCAACCTTCCTTTCTTCCAACCTCACCATCAAAAGCTGTCAGAAGAGCACCAGTACAAGGAGTGGAGTGAGGGAAGACAACAATCAGAGACAATTAGAAGATCTTAAACAATCTCGGTACTGAGGACGAAACAAGGGCACAAAGAGGCTAGACAGCAACAGTCCTTACTCTGTTCACCATCCTTCTCTGTCCTCCAGGTCTGAGGTTACATGCTGATCTTGAGCAGGCTGTGGCTCGGCAGAGGATAACTTGTGGCCTGTTCCAAGGCATATGAGCATATCCATATCCAGAAGAAGCAGTTTCAGGCTTTTTACAATCCCAGGGATTTTTCTGCTTGATGCCTGAACACTATGTTGATAGTATTTGTAATGTCTCCTATCTCATTCTCCTAAAATAAGTAGCTGGATTCTGCCTTAGAAAACCTTGGTGGGGTAAAATGGAGACAAAAAACGACAGTTTTAAATGTTTTAAGAAAAGTGTCTGAGGATTTAGGATGAATTTACTACTGAAAAGACTATAGCTAAGAGTCTTGTGTATGAGAATCCATTATATCCTATAAAGAGGATAAAAACCATTACAGAAGGTATAAAAATCATAACCAGAGGTGTGGTTAGAGTGGGTCTAAAACAGGGTAGCCAAAACAAAATGTATGCTGCTAAGAGATCTGTGCTGAGAGGAAGTTTGCCGTGTGGGCCAGAGGTGGGGTCTTAGGCCCAGGCTGAGTCAGAAAGCAGAGCTAGGGCTCATCACAAGAGATAGACTGGAGTTGCCATTGTATTGGGGCTGAGAGGGAATGGCCAAAACACTGTCGGTTCTGCTCAGAGATCTCTGTGTGAGGTAGTTACTTTTCACCCCTATGCTCTGCTATGGAATTATTTTTACATAGTCACACCTCTTAAAGACTTTGTCTGTTGAGGTGCTTTGATGAACATGTTTCCTTTATTCATACTTCCAATCAATTCTTCTGTGTCTATGCTGCTTTCAGACTTCCATGCATGCATCTGTACTTCAGCACCTGCTGATTTCTTTTCTTTGTTTTTGTCTCTTTCTTTTACCTCTGCTCTAAGTAGGGACAGTATGACAATATTATCTAGCTGAAAAATTTTATTTCCTCTCTCTCACTAGGAGTGGCTCCTCAGTATATCCTATTAAAGTGAGTCCTAGTCAGAGAGTGTCTCCCGACCTTCAAGAAAACTCAGTCTGGTTTTCCCACTTTCTAGCATAGTTACAAGCTCTCTAATAATTTGTCCAGAGTCTTTCTAAGCAGGGACCACTCAAGTATATTTGTGCATTCTGTTGCTTCTCCAGTTACAGTGATTTACAGCCATTTTTGATTCAAACTCCGTCAAATACAACAGTTCAGAGACCAAGAAATTAAACTGCAGGTTAAGGCCTGTCTTGCTGTAAAGATGTTCCCATCATTAATCTGTCTAAACTGAGAGCAATAGTAAAGGCAAAAATAACTCACCTATACTTTTGCGGCCACTAGATGAGTAAGTGGAAGCGGTTCTGTCAGCCACGAGTTTTTTGCTTTGGATTCAGTAGCTGTAGAGCTTCATACCAGTATGTTAACAGATTGTATGTATACAAACTTCATCATTGTAAACATACACTACAATATAACTGTATAATTACTGTCCCCACATACCCCTCATCCCCATTCAAGTCACAACTGCAGTAACCATCATACTCAGAGCATGGCATTCAGTAGTATTAATTAGTGTCAGGCCCCTGAGTGCACTAATGAGCCTTAAATGCCCTGATCAGTCTCACCTGGGGCTTCCACCCACACATTTTCTGCCCAGGGCCACATAGGTCTATTTAATCTCAGGCCAAGGCACCCACTTGTGGTATGTTCTAATTGTGTTGTTTCAGAAGGGTTCTGAGATGTGTTTCATCGTTCTGGTTTGCCTAAGTTTGTTAATAGATCTTGCTGCTGTCACTACTTTTGCTCAGGTAGGTATGGTATCTCATCCCAGGCTGGGGTGAACACTGCCTTGTTCATACTTGTGTTACTCTGGGCTCCTGATTCATCCTTTTTCATGGGGCAGTTCTGAACTTGTTGTTCCCTCACAATTGACATTTATCTTTCCAGCCATAACAAATACATTTTCACCACTTTTACCTGTCAGGTGAGGATGGTATTACCTGAAAATAACAGAGGAAACTGTCAGTATTGAAGAGTAACCAGAAACACATTTCTACTTGTTGTGCTTCAAACAAGTGTGTATTTATTCTTTATGAACACAAATAAATATAAGTACACCATACTGTACTCCCACCAAATCCTTTCTCCTTCATTAAGCACATGCCCAGAAACATGTTCCCCGATACTTTTTCACTGAGATAACATAATGATTATAGTGTAATGTTCTGATCTTGACTTGCTATGTGTAGTGGGTAGTTATTGTCTTGTTTTTTCTTTTCTCTGAACCTCTGTGAGTGGGAGGAGAAAACATGGATCCTGATATCAAGACCAGGAGGTGGAACAAAATGACTGTAGGTGAAGGCACATGGGTTTGTAGCACCTTTGACATTTCTTGGTTAAATGCTTGCATTGCTGCTCATAGTCACCCAGCCAAAATGAGAATACTGATATAGTCATTCTCCTTTCTCTGACGTTTGACTGCTGCACAGTCAAACAGAGAAAAACAAACTGCACTGCTCTCAAAAACATTCCCTTTCTTTGCCTGAGTCATTAAAAAACATCTCCCAAGCAAGTCCTTTGCAGAAAGAACTTCTCTTGTTTCACCTTCTCTTCCCTTTCCTTTTCCCAAAGACTCTTCAATGCCTGGAAGAATCTGAAAGTCCATGGACACAGCTCTTTGGGGTTACATCAATACTGAACACATCCAGGACAGGCTGAGTGCTGTTCTCAGGCTGTTCACACTGCAGTTGTTAGCCCACTCCTGAGCATAGCTGTGCCTTGTGCAAATCCACAATCTGCTACATGAAGTTCATGCCTGGTTTGAGGGAGAGCCAATGCTGGGGGTCATTACATGGCCTTCTGTTTGGGTAGAAGAGAGAAGAGTTTGACTGGGTATAAGCTGCTTCAGGCCACTTGGATTTGGCAATTAGCATGTCACAGACATCCAGAGCAAATCCTGCTCACTCCTCACCTCTGTTCACCTCCTGCAGAGGAGCACCAGACATCCTGCTCTTGGATGCTCAGTAGTCCAAGCTAGTGAAGGGATGGCAAGGATGGCTTTGACAACTTATTTGCACAGTGCCTCAAAAACAAATCTTGGCAGAGGATTCTGCTGACCCCTGCAATGCAGCCAAGAGAGAATGCCAAAATCTATTTCAAACTTTCTCCTTCCTCTGCTCCATTTAGTGCTTCATATCTGTTTCTCGGAGGCAGAAAAAGTAAGTCTTGCCTTCTGTTCTTCGCTAGGTATGTGTCTGTGTGTGGGTCTACGTGCATTGTGTGGAAAGACACTTTCCTCAAGATAAAAACAATCCTTGAAAAGGAGCAGCATGAAAGATGGCAATGACAGATTTGCTGAATGGGGGGGTTGAACCTGAGATAACTGATGTTGTTGGTACTGGGAACTGCAGTCAGGCTGGGCTGAGTAGACAAAAGGAGGGATGGTAGGGGCTGAGGCTAGGGATCAGGAAAAGAACAGTCCGTGTATCTCAGCTAATGCTCTCTGGCAGAGTGGCAACGCTAATGGATATTAAAAGTGTCAGCTTCAAGATTTAGCAAAATGGTACCTCTCCTGATGCATCTCATCCTGGCACACAGAGCCCAGAGCAGAGAAGAAATTAGGGCCAACAGACTGTATGTGCTGAGTACGGGGTTGCCCTTTCCTCTTGTCAGGGACCTTACTCCTGTGACTTGGCATCTCATGGTGACAGTCCTATGCAGTGCTGCTTGCTAGCACTATGCCTGTTTCTAGGTGGGAAGCCATTCTCCACCACCCACACAGATCTGCTCTCCCTCTCTGTGCCTGACAGTGTCTTGGCCTTTGAGAAGAACAAAGGGAGACATGTTCATTCCTCAAACGAAAGGAGGAAGCTTGAGTATGGAACCATCTTCACTGCCCTATGGATTAGAATGAGGTGGAGGTGGCTGGCTGCTGGCTGGAGTCCTGTGGGTTGTGTCTTTTCTGCCTCTTCTGGTGGCAGTACCATCCTCAGTCACGTGTGGCTTGCTTCTGTGCTCTGTGGCAGGGCACCAGCAAATGGGATATTGCCATCTTCCAACCCTTGGAGACCCTCTGTGGGGAGACGATGAAAGGAATTCATCTGCCTTTCTTCACTGAGCACATGATGTACCTGCTCTTCTCTTCCCTTCTATCTGTAGTGGATGGGTGTTTTGGCACAGACGCGGTAGCAATTGGTGTCTGATTTGGGTGCTGGAAGGGAAGGCTAATGAAGGAGTAAGTATGATGCTCCAACCCTCTTCTGCTTATACTGACAGTAGATTTCAGCACCACCTATCCATACCCAGGTCTCATTCTCCATCGTGCCAATTGAAAGACCCAACTTATTTTTGTCCTTCTACTGCTAAGCAGCCACAGCCTGGGTTGACAGAGTTGGACTCCATCTCCCTCCCAGATTTTCCTTGGCTATGTTATGATTTAATCCATCTTTTCTCCAAGTGGCTGACTGCCACACTGCCAGCACTGGAGACGGATGCTCTTGTTACCCAGCCAGCTAGGGAGCACTGCCCCTGGGGCTCTGGCCAGTCAAGTTGTCAGTGACCCAAGCAATGTGATTTTCCTTGCAAGTTTACTTGCAGGTGAAGAGCAAACATCCAGGTACCTTCCTGGCTTCCTTCTGGGCTGGAAAGGAGCAGTGTGCACAGAAATGTCTCCACACCTTCCTTGCGCTAGTGTCCACTGTATCAAAGGTGACCACCCTAAAGACTGCAAATTACTGAATTACTGACACTGACAAATTTTCCCTTATTTTAACTCACATCTCTTTCACTTCCACACAGGTTTATATTTTATATTTGGGACTGTAGAGGGAGGGAGGCTAGCTGCAACTCTGTCACGATGGCCAAGCTCTGGGATCAGATGGGCTTTTAGGGCATGCATCTAGATGGCAGATAAACCAAACCAATGTGACAGGGAGGTTCCCCTGAAGCAGCCTGACAGTTCCCTCCTACTCTCCCTACCTACCTCCTCATTTCAGCGCAGGAGAAGCCGTGCAGGCCAGAAGCCAACCAAGCACAATTCCACTGAAGATCTCAGGAGAGAGCTAAGGAGAAATCAAAGAGCGGGGAAAATCTCAGAAAAATGGAAAAACAAGGGGGAAATGGGAAACAAAGTACATGTGAGTAGGAGTCAGATTCTCCAGGAAGTGAATCAAATAGTGATTGTGCTCATGATGAAGAAAATACCAGTGAGTCTGAGTCCACCCTCTGTTACATATATTAGGTTTATTCCCAGTAGCCCAAACAAGAATAGCAGTGCCACTGCATGCAGGCACTGTGCAGCTGTAGCAACGGCCTTACCCCAGAGAAGCAGACGAAGCAAGCCAGGGAGAAATGAAAGGGTTACTCCAGTCCCATTTTATAGAGGCAACATAAGGAAAAGGTAAAGATGAAATAGCTAACTCCCAGCAATGCTGGGAGGTCTGTGGCTCAGCTTTCCAAAGGTGAATTCATTGCCTTCTAATTCAATGTGAAGTCTTGGCCTTCAGGTGCTCAAGAGGTAAGGGAGTGAAAAATCCTTCTTGCCTTTAAGAATTTCTGAAGGGGCTGTTGGGCCCTAGTTCCTCTTGGCAGTCAAAATCTCTTTTGATAGTGAGGTGGTTTCCTCCTGCCTCGTGTTCTACGCTCTGATGAGTGGCAAATACATGTTCAGGCTAAAATGGTCAAGCAAAGGTGAGTCCACAGCAATACCACTAAATAAATGTGAACACAGGCTGCCCTGGTGTCTCTCTCTGTGGATCTGCCTGCTTTCTTCTCACTCTTTCCTTCATTTGTTTTTCCTTCTTAACCTTCTTTCAATCCTAATCTTGTCCACACTCCTCCTTTCCATCCTGGGCTCCCAGTATACCTGTACTCCAGGTCTAAGCAGGTTCCCCAACCCTCGAGCTGCGCCCCAAAGTCAGATTTATGGGACAGACTGCTGAAATGCCTGAGGTCTCCTGATCAAAAAAACACAGAGTAAAACACCGAGGAACAGATGTAGTAACCAGGCTTCTCCTCAGTTGTGCAAGCCCTGTCACCATCTCTTGTCTCCCTGATGCATGGGGACCTCAGGCACTCACCCTATATCTTCCCTCTGCTGCAAAGTCTGAGTATTACTAATAGATTTGAGTGGCTGTGAGTTAACTAGGCCATGGGATTTGGGAGGGAGCCCCAGACCTTCCTTGCTCTCAACCCTTCTGACGAGCTGCAGAGCTGGGCAGGTAGTACAATCTGCCTAGGGTGATAGCACACAGCCTTGGAGGCCTCTGCAAGACGGAAAAGGGGTTCACTCTCTCTTCCACTTTTATTTCTCATCTTGTTTTCTTCCTTCTAGGTATTACAGCCTGACCAGGGGAAGAAGACACAGGCATTAGGGTCTCTGTAACAGCAGGGAAACATTTTTGCTAAGTTTTTATGTCCCAGAAGGCATCTGACCTCCTCCTCTCCTCCAGGGCAGAGGATTTAACAAAATGAACTCTCTTAAATAGTTTGCAGAGGGAAGGCAGATCCAGCAGAGCAAATCCTAACTTCCTGATTACAGTGGCTTTTTCTAAGGAAAAATTTACACTATGGGATATAATGCAGTTATCTCCTCTAAATGCTGGCCCCCACCCCCCTCCATTCTCCTGACCACAGACTGCAAACCTCTGTTCAGACCCAGTGTCTGCCCTCTCATAACTTCACCTATTGGGTACATTTCCTACTGGAACCCTGTGTATACCCTCCTTATTCTGAAGGCATCCCTCCCTCGAGCTGTACCCAGCTTTTTCTCTGCGGCATCCCTCCTCCCAGTTTTCCTCTGTGCTCTTCCTTTGAGCCCTGTTCATCATTTGACATGTCTCTTTCCAAGCCTTCCTTCCACATACATCTGACTTGCCTCCCCAGAACTCGTTTCTTGCTCCTTCTTCCTAGGAAGCAGTTCTGTCCTGTCCCCTTCACTGCTGATGTATTCCCACCTATAAATGGTGCTTATCACATTCCTAAAAGGAGCAGAGAAAGAAGCCAACAAGCCTATGAGACTTGGATGGGCCCAAGGGGTAACCCCCCAACACTTCCTCCTGTACAGACATTCTTCCAAAGCCTTAGGGCTGGGACATGCACTGTAGGTAGCGGGAGAGGGAATGGAGCAAGAAGGAGGTATTGAAAGCACGCCTGATGAGGCGAGATGCTGAGCTGTTTCGGTATTCTGGTTGCGGCAGCGTGTAAAATCCCATTATGGCTTTACTATGGTGAGTTTAATACTCTGAGCCCTTCTTTGCTCCAGCTGCTCCTGCCAGGCATCTCTGAAATTCACAGCAACAGGTATTCAATCTTTTAGCAATCCCCAGCTCACAGGAGCAGCCTGAGTGCTCTTGGGAGGGGAGAAGAAATATGCAGCCGCTTCCAAACCTGCCTAGAGGATAGAGGCTTTCTTCTCCTTTCTCCCCTACAGCAAAGACCCCGTGGCTCTGCTGAAGGTTACTAGAGCCCCATGGTTTCACCTGCAGCTCTGGATGTTGGCTGCTCAGACCAGCAAGTCCAGCTCTGGAGTGTGGAGAATTGCCCAGAACATAACAGTGTAGCTGAGTGGTATCCCACAGCTAAAGGGCTGGTGGTTTTTCAGAAGTGAGTTGAGCTGTGGGCTGTGCAAGTGTAGGGATTTGACATGAAAATCATATAATCACAGAATGTTTTGGGCTGGAAGGGACCTTTAAAGTTCACCTAGCCAAATTCCTCTGCAGTAAGGAGGGACATCTTCAACTAGATCAGGTTGCTCAAAGCCCCGTCCAACCTGACCTGGAATGTTTCCAGGGATGTGCATCTACCACCTCTCTGGGCAACCTGTGCCAGTGTTTCACCATCCTCATTGTAAAAAATGTCTTCCTTATATCTAGTTTAATTCTACTCTCTTTTAGTCTAAGCCCATCACCTCTTGTTCTGTTGCAACAGAAAATGATGACCTTGCCGTTTCCTAATCAGACTGAATGACATGGGATCTCTTAGCAGCATGCTGAATACTTTCTGACACCGAGTTCTTGATCTTCCCCAAGGTACATGCTGCATCTGCTTCCTTGATGACCTCGGGAAACATGCATGAGGTGGTGTCATGGTACATGCTGCATCTGCTTCCTTGATGACCTCGGGAAACATGCATGAGGTGGTGTCATGGAGGAGTCTGTAGCAAAACTGGGAACCATAGAGGTGTCTGTGGGAAAGCTAGGAAGGAACTCTGCATCTTGCCATGTGGCAAGATAAACATTGGCCAGGTGAAGGTCTGATCAGAGCAGAATACAGGGGGAGAATCACCTCCCTCGATCTGCTGGCTACACTTCTTTTGATGCAGCCCAAGCCACAGTTGGTTTTTTGGGCTGCAAGCGCACAGTGCTGGCTCATGTCCAACTTTTCACCCACCAGAACCCCTAGTTCCTTCTCTGCAGCATGACTGTCAAGTGATTCACCCAGTCTGTACTGTTATTGGGAATTGCTGTGATCTAGATACAGGATCTTGCACTTGGCCTTACTGAACTACGTGATGTTCACATGGATGTGCCTCTTAAGCCTGCGAAGTTCCCTCTAGATGTCATCCTTTCCCACTAGGGTGTCAACCACACCACTCAGCTTGGTGTCACCCGCAAACTTGCTGAGGGTGTACTCAATCCTACCCTCTATGTCATTAGTGAAGGTATTAAATAATATTGGTCCCAGGATAGGGGCACTACTTGTTACTGGTTGACTACTTGTTGTCTACACACACTAATGTGTTGTCTAACATTGCATGAATTTTAACTGTGTCAAAGTAAAGGTATTGCTGTAGGGACACCAAGCCATGAGAGGTGAAGCTGTGCATGTCTGGGATTTAGGGCCATCTGGCATTTCCAGGAACCTCTGAGTGCATTTCTTCCCCACGACACATGGCTCTGAGCTGCTTACTTCCTCCTGTCCCTTTCCACTGCCTCTCTTGAAGTCCCTCTAGCCTCTTTGTGTGTCAAGCACAATTTCTCCTGCTGAACGCCCTCTGGAGAGGAGGCCAAGCAGCCCATTAGCTCCTGGATATTGAAATTACAGCTCCAGAGCACAGTGGTGCAGCTGGCGAGGAAAGTCGAGGGCTGCAGCAAGGAAAACATTGCTCTGCACAACAGAGCCCTTGTACACTGTGATTATGATTTCAGGCTTGCCAACCCTCCCTCTTCTTCCCTCCCTTGATACCTTGTTTATTCTGGGTCTATTATTGGCTCCTATTTTTGTATTTTCGCAGTCCTGTATCATCTCAAGACCAAGCATAATCACATGAGAAGAAGGGGATATCTTGGTGCAAATTCAGAACAACATTTCTCACCCTGCCACCAAAGGCCACAGGATCCCTTCCATGCAGAAAGTAAAAATGTGCAGAGCTGTCTCTGTTCCTCCACTGAGGGTTAGCCCTGGAAGCCCTGCTGGAATTTGGGGTATTTTTCCCAGTCAGAAGGCAGCAGGCAACAGGCAAATCACTGTTATCTGTGTCTCTTCCTTCTCAGGGAGGGCCGTGTATCTTTTTTCATTTAGGTAATAACAGGCTTTTGGCAATGCCTCCAGCACAAACCCAAGCTGCAGGTGAGCAGCAGGAGCTGACGAGTTTGGCTCAGTTTTAACAACTCATTTTCCACTGATAATAGGGGGGGTTCCCAGAGCTCTGCCAAGGCACAGTGAGCCTGTCCAGGGAGCTGGAGGGCATGAGAGGCAGGATCCCTCACCAGGAAAGAGAAAGAGGGGGATTTGTTGAAGGTGAGAGGACAGTGGCAAGTTTATGGAGAGGGATGAACAAAGCCCAGAAGGCAGAAGGCACCATAGGAAAGAGAAGCCAGAGGTGGGGTGAGAAGGTTAGAGTAAGGTGGAAGTAAAGGGAGAGAATGGGGGATTCTAAAAAGGAGCATAAACTTGGGCAAAGATGAGAAGTGTCAAATTTCTGATGGTGACAGAAAATCTCCAAAGTAGTATTTCTTGAGGAAACAAAATACCAGCTTTCTGCACACTATGTTGGTGGAAGGGCCAGTTACAAGCTCCAAGAAATCTGAGACTGCTGCAAGACTTTTCAAACTGTTACAGGAGTTTATATTTCTCCCTTTTATTTTCTCGCCCATGCTGCAATAGAAGATAAATGAGAAAACAGGCACACACACACACTAAAAAAAAAAAAAAAA
>WEIS01039507.1:35264-51945 GCA_013389965.1 Todus mexicanus
AGGAAAAAAAAAGGAAAAAAAAGGAACAGGCTTAAACTCAGTCATGGATTAACATTCTTAATCTGTCAGACTGTTTCAAGGTGTCTCTCCCCAATAAGTCAATTTTTAGACCTCATGTTTTCCTCCCCCCTAAAAACCATTGAATAAAGTTTTCCATGTACTCAGTGCACATGTGCCTCCTGTGTGCAGGAGGATGATTGTATCTTTGAGGCCTTTTGCTCCAGTACGAGCTCTGTGAACCCCAAAGGAGGCTCTGGTTTACCTGTGAATGTGATTCCAATCAGATGGGTCTTCATTGTCACTCAGGAGCTTGCTGACTAGCAATAAATATTCATAGAACTGATTAGACATTAATTGCACAAATCACCACCTCTTCAGCCAACCCCAGGAACCTTGCTGCCACCCATCATAAAGAGGCAGCAGAAAATGTCTTTTCTGTAGGTCCCTTAAGGACAGTCTAGTACCTCAGAAGGAAGAGGGGACTGTCAAATGCCTCACCTTGCAATGCCCCTTAGCATGATAGCCATTACGTTCTTTCCTCAAATTTTGCCCCAGGTGAAGGGCTGTGTTCCCCCTAGTGCAGCCCCCATGAGGCAGGAGCCCTGTGGTCTCTGTAGACCTCACTGCAGTCTGTCCTGCCTTTCTCTCCCCACATACTGCTTACTGTCCTACCCCACAAGGATTGGCTCTCCCTTCTCTGTGATCTCTGTTCTTCCCTTAAAGACTGTTTGCCAAGGCCCTTCTGCAAGAGCTGGGTTGGGCTGCAATGTACGTAGACAGTGTGTGTACCTGTGTATGCACAGATGTGCTTGGGTATGTGTGACTATGTGCAGGAAACAGCATGGACACATCTATACCTGTGTTTGTATTTACATGCAGAAAGGGACACTGACTCAGCAAGGTAGAGGAGCAAAGACGGGCTGTGCTAGCAGGGCATACGGTCCTCTCCCTCCACATGCTGTGCCCTTGAAAGCCTAAATGTGATGGCAAACTTACACCACCTCCAACTCTCTCCTTGAAGTCTAATGACACTATTCTTCAACCTCATGGGAAGAGAGCTGCTGTGGCATGGAGTGCCCCTTGGTGGTACAACACAGTGGCTGTGGTAAAGGTTGCAGGCTGTTCAGGGATGTCATACCATACTTATCCCCAACATTTGTGCTGCTCCTGCTCTGGAGCTAGCTGAAAGCCCTGTTCTTGTCACTATGAGCCCTTCTTCATCACCTACCTACATAACACCCAGGCTCCACCTTCCCTGACTCTTTCCTTCTGTCCCACCCTGCACAGCCTCCTTCCAGTTAGTCCAATAACATCAGCCTTCAGGAGCAAAGTGGTAGCTGTATACAGCCTGGCACACAGAGGAATGTGATCTCTTAGGACAGGCCACATTCATCTTCATCGCAGGGAGGCAGCAGGATTAGAAATGGCATGGTAAGATGAAACTGCTGCACGTTCCTGTCGCAGGCACTTAGAGCAGAGCCACTGCAGACGTGACAGCAGTGACACTCCAAGAAACCCCAGTCAGGTCTCAACCCCAGCCTGCCTGGGCTTCCTCCAGCCCCCCAGCCTGGGTCTCTGTTAAGCTAGAGACAGAAGTGAGCCAGAACAAGCTGCAGCACAGAGGCCATGGTGGCTTTGAGAGCTGTCCTACCCACTAGCTTTGTGCTCTGTATTTTGTATGTGAAGTGCATATTCAAAGAAAGTTTTAAGAAGGAGGAAGTACTGCAATAGGTTCCCCACCTTCAGGTAATGAGTTACTTTCCAGACATGAAACATAAGGGATTAGAGACAGGAGGAACTGCTCCTGTTGGACCCACAAATCTGACTGTACCATTCAAACCAGCTCCAATACAGCGGGGCTGTGGTTCTTTCCATACTAATGATTGTTCTCAGAGGGTATAAAGACTGGTTCCCATTCCTCTGAGGCCCTTGTAATAGCCTTCTGTTCCACCAGGTTTATGGTACAAGCTGTCAAACCTGTCAAACCCTGTTGGTGACAATCCCTGCATTGCTGTGGAAGGATGAGTTATGGGAGCTTACACACTGTATCCCAGGGGGAGTTAAAAGGCAGAAAAGAGCTGCTTGATTTCCCCCCTGCGCTGAAGGGTGTGTGATACATAGCTAAGCAGACCTGCCAGGAATGGACGCTATCTCAAATGGGTGTTCTTACCCCACTGCTGAACACCACGCTTGGCTAATTCACTTTCAGACCACAGGCTTCCCTTTGCTCATGAGCTCCCATCACCAAGCGCTTGCACCCTCTGGATAAAGACAGGTTCAACTCATGCCCTTTGATCAGCTCTGAATCTATAATTCAGTCCAGTCTGTCTTCATTTGTACACTGCCCTTCACTGCCACTTCCCAGAGATTTTCTCTATCCTTTACTAGATACCCAAGTTGTACTGAATGAGGCTGCTGGCTCTGCTCACAGCTGCTCCATCTCTGTGGCTGTAATTTCTAGAATGCCTTTTAAAAATGTATTTGTTTTCCAAAAAGGAGCTGACAAATAGGGGATAGGAGGAAGGGGAAAAACGGGGAGGAGGCAGGATGCAGTGATGTGGTCTAGTCCACACATCCGTGGTATTCTCCTCCCACCCCTTTTATGAAAATAAATGGACATTTATTATGGAAACAAATGACTGGCTGTGTGCAGGAGTCCTTAGGCAGGCAGGGAATACGCATCAGTCTTCTGCATGTACGTCTGTGTGAGCCACGTACGCCTGTGTGAGCCACATACGCTGCCTCTGATGAGAAAGAGGAGCACATCTACCAGGTAGACAGCAATCTGTCAGATTTAGTACCTGAAGGGCCATGTGTGTGTGTGTCTGTGTGTAGCCATTCATGTGTGTGGTGCTGCAGCTGCCCTCAGCAAAGGGGATGGATGGTGGTGGCCTGCAACATATTCCCTGGTGGTACCATTCTAGTTGTACAAGTTGTTTATGTCATATATTTTAAAGAGCTCCAAGCACGGCTGTCGAAGCACATGGATATGAATGGATGGTCAAGTTTTACAGACCTGTCCTGAGACATCCTGGCCAATACTGAACATGTTGGTATTCAGCAGGCATGAGGTCAAGGATACCACTCAAAGAGTACACATGTTGCATTGCTGGTGGACAACATTGGGTACCACTGTGTTCACAGCACTGAGGAGATTGAGGCATGGTATGGCAAGGAGTTTGGAACTAAATTTTCTCTTCTGGAGCCAGGGAAAGACAATGGAAACTCAGACTTCACTGTTTCTCTCCCTACCTCAGTCTCTAGGAGAGAAGAATCCTGGTCCATTTCCTCCTGCCTCCTGTGGTTAGTTTGATGGATGGAAACTACACAATTGCCTGTCTCTCTGCATTGTTTTGCCTTTCACAAGTAGTCCTTCCCACCCTGTCCCCACTAGGAATAATTCTGTTCTGCAGAGCATGGGTAGCTGGCAGAAGAAAGAGGGGAAAGGACATAAGCAGCCTGAAGAGAATTGCAAAGATATGGGGTGAGGAGAAACTGGGAAGAGCTTGGACAGACCCTGATCCAGCTAAACTCTAGGAAGGGCTTAGTCTAGATTCTTTCCCCCAAGACTGGATTGTAGGTAGAAGAGAGAGACTGCAGGCTACGTTTTGATGGCTTTTGTCACACAGACCGTGATCCTGAGAGGCATTGAAACAGACATTTCTCACACAAAGCCTAGGCTCTGGGGCAACTTTCAACAACCAAGTGCACGTTTATATTTCTCTTACATATTTTGGAGATGTTGCCAAGGTAAGAGCTCGTATTCTGACTTCTCCTCTCACTTCTGGACATGACCCTGCCTCCCTGCACTGAACTCAAAGCAGAATTTTGTGTGTGTGAGCACATGTGCTCTAGAGCAGTGGGCAGCAAACTCACTCCGCATCACATCAGTGACAAAGGGATTCAGCACAGGAGACATTTGCAGGAGCAAGCAGAAGAAAACCTTCACGTTCCTTCTCCGGGGTGAGCGCGTGTTTCAACTCTGAGATACACTCCCTGCCTCTTGAAATTAATTCAACGTTCCTGTGGCTTGGGCAAAAATAACTAGAATGAATAATGGGGCTGTGCTGGTGCTGCTGCGGATTCCCTGGTAGATAGAGCCCTCTACAGGAAGAAAACAAAAGGCGAGAGACTGAGACAGCACCAGTGTTTGGTGGTGAGGGAGAGACCCAAGAGGCAGCACATGAAACAGCAGTAGCTTATCTCGTCCTTAACCCTGGAGGTACAATTGCCTCTGGCGAGTCCCTGGTGTTTGTCCCAGTGCTGGTTCCTGGTTCGCAGTGTTACCGCTCCCTACTCCTTTCCTCTAGTCCCCTGGACTCCTGCTCCGTGCCCTGCTGCCCAGCCGCTGCCAGCGTGTGCCAGGCGCTCAGCCTGTCTGCATTTGGGTGCAGTGCAGAGCTGCGGTGGTGCTCAGGCTGCTTTGCTAGGCACAGGAGGAGCGTGATACTCTTATCTCACATCCTCTGCCTTTATCACTAAAATGAGCGCGTTAACCAGAGTTTGGGGTTTGTTTCGAGCGCTTTTATTTCTTTCTTCACACGAGACAAAAAAATTCAGACTCCAGAAGAAACCCATGTGTGAAGATGGGAATGTCTATGTGTGTGTGTGTGCTTGTGTGTTGTGTATGTACCTCCAATTTTTCACAGCTTCTGGCTGCAGGCCTTTCAGATACAAATCCCAGGCTTCTGGAATGGTACAAGGAAGCAACCTTTGTTGGGAGCCATCAGCCAGGAGGAGAGCTAGTGTTTGGATTTCTTCCCTTAGGGAGACTTGTGGTGGTCCCTGAGTCTCAAAACAGAGACAAAAGACCCAGAGTCATTTCCCTGGTCCCACAGCCTCTCTACACACAGTTATGCCTTACCTACCAATCCAACATCTTTAACTTTCTAAAACCTATGACTCAGTTGCAGAGCAGGGACTTCCCAGGAGTACAGTCTCAGAGCTATAAGAAAGGCAGAGAGGACTCTCTTCTGAAGAGAGGGCTTCATATCTTCCCTTGGCCTCTGGTTTCACAGTGAGGTCTTAAATATCAGTGACCCCTCCTTCACAACCACTACACATCACTTTGTGGAAGAGAAACCACAGGGGCTTTTCTACTCTACAATTGACTGGACTGTGTTTGGCTGCTTCGAGAGCACCTACACAGTTCCTTACAGAAAATACCCAGGCCTGGTTTGATGGTGGGAGGGGCTGAAAGCACTTTGAAGACATTCTTATCTCCTCTCAGATCCTGTCCTACACACCTGGGGCTATATGGGAGAACCCAAAGGCTAGTTGCTGTTGAGCCTTTACATTCCGACATGAGAAACACCATGCCCACTGTTCTGACAGACCTCAGTGGGTTGCTCCCTGAGCCTTTGCCTTCAATTTGGATATGGAAGAAATGAATCTGGCAAGATGTCCAGTCAGCCGTCTTCCTGCCAAGTGGGAGGAGGGGGAACCAACGCTCCCAAATTTCTTCACTGGAAGAGCCCAGGATGGGAGGGACACTGTCCAATAACTACATCTTCCTGCTGCCAGTGACCAGGTCAGGGCTCAGTTTTTGCTGGCAATCTTTTTCTTACGGGCAGAGACCAGATCATAGAAAGGATCCTGTGTGATGCTGGTCCTGGAAATAAGAGGAAATAGAAGCAAAAGTAAGAGATTTAATGCTGGAGAGCAGCACAGGCAACCTAAATGTACTTGCACAGAGACACTACTCATCAGATTGTAGCATTGGGTATCTGCAGACCCACAGTAGAGAATTTAGCTGCGGTTAGAGATACTCCAGAAGGCACCTTGAAGAGGTCAAGAGGTACCACAGTTGCTAGACTGCAAATATTTATTTCCACCCCTTTTTCAAGTTCTGGCAGCCAAATAAACTCCATGACCATTTATCCCTGGGGCTGAACAAAGGCAAGCTCAGGTCTCCAGTTCTGGTCTCCTCACCGTATTGCCTCAATCCATTCATCACGTTCTGCTGGCGTGGCTGCTGAGATCCTGTAGGACTGATGCTTGCCTTCAACCACCTTTCCATCCCCATCTGTTTTGCAGGCTTTGATCTTCTGCCCTTTACAGTTGGGATTGAAGAGCTCAAAGCAGTTCTGTAAGAAAGGGAACAAAATGGAGAGGTAGGGGAAGAAAAGGAGGGTCAAGGAGACTATGCTGCCTTCAGCCATGGGTAACAGGCTCAAAGACCTTTCACACGGTAGGAGAATATTCTGTCTCTGAAAAGCAACAGAGCCTTTCCTTCCCCACCACAAGAATCCCCTTATGAGTTAAGTCTCTAGACAGCCTCTCTTAGGTAAATACATCCCTCTTGTGATGGACATGGTACTAAAACAGGCTTTATGCAGAAATTGATCATCAACAGTTATAAGAAAACACCTTCTGGGATTTGTCACTCTGCTCCGCTCATGAAGATCTCTCCCCCTTTTAGGTAGGTGCAACATTCCCTTTCCTGCGTGCCACCACACAGACAGAAGGTACTTTTCCCAGTCATGACACAACAACGAGTGGGTATCCCCAGAAGATGCACAGACAAAGAGTGTCACTTCCTGGGCAAGTTTCCTAACACCACAGCATTGTCTGCTCTACACGTGTTGTAACTCATTATGGAAGATCCTAGGGAGAGAAATTGAACCCTCATCTTCCTGTGAAAAGTTAACGAAGAGTCAGCTGTGTGCACTTATCTCTGCACCACTACACACACACGAAAACATACAATACAGACAAAGGACAGCTTTTCATTCACACAATACAATTGTGTTTCGGTACCAGACAAGGCAGTTTGGAATGGCACCTTCCCTCTGAAGGGTATGGTAAGAGTAGGGTGTGTGTACCCTCTCCTCCCTCTGTCTGAGAGCTGGTGCTGGCAGAACACCAAGTAATGGAGACTTACTGGCTTTTTTGGATCATCCACCTTCCGGACTGACAGGTTCTCTAGGGGGATAATGCCCAGAGGCTCTTTGTCCTGAAGGTAATGAAAACACGAATTAACACTAAACATGCTCCCCATATCTATGCCCCTCTGATTTCCCCCACATATGCTTTCATGAGGGTAGCAAGGGCAGTGTACACCTGTGGAGACCCCTCCATTTACACAATGGGGAGCTGAGTTAATAGGAGATCACTGCAATAGCTGCAGTGTCTCAGCCTCTCTCCTCCTCAAGACCAGAGGCAAAGAAACAGCATAGGAGACAAGGGAGGTCTGAGTTCTGTCTAGGAGCATGAGGTAGAAGGGAAGAGTTGCTCTCCTAGCCTCTGCTCTTCCCCAGTCCCTCAGAGGCTTATAACCACCCAGGACACCATTTCCCCACCAGGAATTAAGCCATTACCGTGGTAAATTCAAAGTAGTACAGGCAGTTGTCAGTCAGAATGAACCAACGGCGTTTCCAGGTTTTCACACGTCCTCCTAAAGGCAGTGAGGTTCAAAAGCCATTAGTCACACATTTTGCTGTCCTTCCCACCACCATCGCCCCTCTCCAAGCTCCAGACATGCACACAGACATACCCTCCCAGCTCTCCCTGTTGATCAGCCCCAAGGAAGCAACTGTGGTGCTCACTGCTGGTGTGGTGCTGTACAGTGAATACGCACACACAGGGAGCCAGTTTTGCTCTGATGGAGCTGCAAATGGCAAAGGGTCTTTTTAAGTCCCTTTTGAGCAGACAGAGCCTGGCAGGGGCTGGGAGGTGAGAGCCAGCGGCTGGTTTCAAACAGCAGATGTCAGCCTCACCCCACCACAGTAGACAGAAGAGAAGAAAAACGAGATGCTGATGGGTTCCTGGGGGAGATTCGTGGTGGGAAGCGGATGGGAGGGGAATTCAGAGGAGCTAGGGGAATTCTCCTCCTTACCTAGTTTCAGGAGCCAGCCCTCATGCCTAGGGTTGAAGAAAGTATGTGTGAGGTCATTCCCATCTTCCTCTGGTATGGAGAATGGCTCATTCTTTATGCTCTCAAACAGATTCTGCCCCAGAGCATTGGTGAGGGAAAGAGAGAGGGAAAAAAAAAAGAAATCAAGACAGATTTCTGACAAAGCTTGCACACAGCTCTCCTAGGTCCACCTGGTTGATCTTTCTGCTTCCACAGGGGCAGCAGGGTGAATGCGGAGAGGACTGGGCAGTGAGCACTGGGGGTACAAAAGCCTTCACTCAGGTTGTCAAGGGGGATCACCAGCTCTTTTCTGCATCCTGTCTCAGAAAAAGAGACCCAATTTGGAAAGTGACAGGCACAGAAGTGTGCACCCATACCAAGGGAGGTTGCAGGGACCAAACCCAGCATGTTGCATGAGTGTTCCTGTGTGTAGCACTAAGGGGAACACAACATGGCACAGACTGCAGCCCCATTGAGGTCCTGGGCTGGTGGTGCTAAACACTGCTCAGAACTCATATGTAGAGACCAACACACACATCTACATGACCACAAGGAGGCATATTTCCCAGAACTAAGGCTTTTGCACTGAGAGATACAAAGGGTGACATTCATAACAGTGGAATGACAGGGAGACAGTTTATGAGCTTTCAAGAGATACAAAAATGTTGTTCACATCATTGGATTTGCCATCATTTATTACACAAATCCCAAGTGAAGAAAAAAAAAAGTGCAACTACAAGTTCCTGCAACTCCCCTGAAATTGCCTGAAAGAAAGGACACTCTGGAGAAAAATCTAAAGTCTTTACCCTGAAGGGATGCAGCTGAGCAAACCCAAGTGTGGGATGTAGGCAGCCTCTTTGACACAAGACACAAGTTATTACGCCCAAGTTATTTGAGTGAAGCTAGACACATGTAGGCAGGCTGCACACCTCTGCCTGGCCTCATAAGGGCAGGTCCCATGCCTGCTGAGCCTTCGGGAAAGTGGTAGCTCCAGCTCTCCTAATGGATGTGTCCCTTGTCTCTTTCTCCCCTGCTCTGTGTCTTCATCCTCTGGGATCAGAGAGACCATGGACCTGCTGAGAGCTTTACAGGTGCTGTAAGAGATGCTGGAAGAGACCCTGACACTCATTTGGGGGTTGTTGGTCCCCCTCACTCAGAGATACATCCTAGTGCAAGAGAATTCAGGCACTGGTGTGAACTGATGTGAACACTAGAGTCAGCTGAGACATTTAGGTACAAACAAGGGAAAAGGATTCTTAATCTGGACATTGTCTCACACACATAGAGACACAGAAGAAACAGGTCCACTGGGGGCTAGGACTTTGAAAGCTGGCCAAAACTCAGGTGTCCAGCTACCTTCTACAGAAGCAGATGCCTGATTCACACAGCCTCATATCTACATGACACAGACACCTGTAGCTCATGTCGTACTCTCTCACACAGTTACAGTATTTGTTCCTCTCTCACATGGGCACACTTAAAAGCACACAATTTCTTAAACCAATACTGCTATTCTCTGAATGTCTTGGGCCTTGTCTCTCTTGCTCCAAGTCCTCACCAGCAAGCATGTGTGCAGCCCATCTTCAAAGCAGTTTCCATGTTTTTCATCTTTGCTTTTGTACATACTGCCCTCTTTCCTCACACATCCCTTCCCCTTATACAGCAGAAGGCCATCAGGCGTGTATTACACTGAGACCCGTGGACCTTTGCTTCTTGGTGGACCCCAAGCCAGAGAGAAGAGAGGGAGTGATGAGAAAATGGGAGATCTTACCTTTAAGAGCTCTTCTGGCAGGTCCCCTCCATTGTCAATGCCTCTGTTGATGGATACAAACCTTTCAAAGGGAGGTTTGTCTTTCACATTGGGGTTGTGCAGGCTGGTGTTGAGCATGATGATAGAAAAGGAGAGTATATAACAGGTATCTGGCAATGAGAAAGAGAACAAGGATGGGTGGCACTTGTCATAGATAGCAGATCAATCCACATCCTAACAGACAGATTGGTTTCCCTGTCAGTGGAGAACAATGTTATCTTCTCAGCTGCAAGAGGAAAAGGGAGATGTCCCCCCTGCTAGGATAAAGAAGGACAGCATTGATCTCCTATGACAGAGGTGTGTCCTGGGTTCAGCTAGGATAGAGTTAATTTTCACAAGCAGCTGGGAGGGGCCACAGCTGGGATAAACAACCAAACCAGCCAATGGGATATTCAATACCATACTGACATCATGCCCCTATATAGGGGGAAGGGACTTGTGTTTTCAGCTGTGGCTTCAGCCTATAACAAGAGCAAGGAAAGGCAGTTCCAGGTATTGGTAGAGCCTCATGGTTTATATCTCTCACTTTATATATTGTTTCCTTAGTATTATTGTTATTACTATTGTTTCTTCACTCTTTGTGTTGTTCTATTAAACTGTCCTTATCTCGACCCATGGGGTTTCACCTTTTTTCTTCTGATGTTCCTTCTCATCCTACAGGAGAGAGTGTGTGTGGGAGCAGTGACCGAGCAGCTGAGTGGTATTTAGTTGCCAGCAGAGGTTAAACCATGATAAGGTGATTTCATGCCCTCAGGGTAATAGGGTAAGTTGGGTAGATCTGGTCCAATAATGGCTCTGTCAGCAGAAAAGTTTCTACAGACGCAAGTCTGTCAGTACCTTCCTTGCTGTTCTCATGTGGAGCTTGGAGCTTCTCGGGTTTATTGTCCATGGAGGAAGGGGGAGTGGGGACTGGAGCAGAGTAGAAAAATGAGGGCAGAAGACCCTCAGCCTAATGAAAAGCTTCACAGGAACTGGGCTGCCTCCTTCAGCTTAAGGGGAAATACCCACATTTCCAAGTGATACCTTCTGTGCTTTCTGAATGGAAAAGGAAGGCTCCTCTCTCTAACAAACAGTGGAGCTCAGCTTTACAGGCTGCCTTCTCCCCATAAGTACCTGTGGACTGGAATACTCCTGGGTTACACTTGCAGTACCAGTTGGCAAAGGCCTCCATCATCCGGTCAATCTTCTGTGCTTCCCCAGGCAGCCGGAAGCTCCATAGAAATTGTCTGTGAGGAGCGGCATGCCAGAGAGTTAGTCAGATTTGGTGCAAGAGACATTTATGCCTTCTCTCAACCCGTGGGACACCACAGAAATAAAGAAGTCATCCCATCACACTGGGGAGACCGCACAATGCATGAAGCAGGAGCTCTAAAAGCAGAAAGCAGAACTAAGCATCCTGGAATTCATTACTCCTCTTCTGTAAGTAGTGCCCTGCAAAGCAGCAGAGACCTCAAGAGAAAGGGTCCTGCCAGGAGGATGGCCTATAAGAAAACAAAATGCGCTAAGACACTTTGTCACTGGTGTAATGGGCATTGTGGGCAGATGTGCTTCCTGGTGCAAAAAATAACTTGCCCCATCCTCCCAGCTATTGAAACCACAGTGACCCGCTTTGCTTTTTCCATCTTTTCTGCACATGGTCAGTCCAATCAAGGGGCCACGAAAGCGTTCTCCCAGGAAAAGGTGTTAACACCTCACAGAGCTATGGTCTTGGAGCCAACACACACAGCAGGGCCTTGGGAAGCCCCATTTTAACCCAGTAGGGCCTCGCAACCTTCCTGGGTGGTAAGACCCAGTGGGTGAGAAGGCTCAGGCTCCCCTATGTCCTGCATGTTCACTCACCTCAGTGCCTGCACCAGGTTGAGGTTGGCAAACTGGTGACATGCCACAAAAGCTTGGAGGATCTGAATGTTTGTGGGGTCTCTGTGACAGGATAAAGGAAAAAGGTCAGTAGAGAGCTTTGACTCTGCTCAGTTTGGATGTCCTTCAATATAACAACATGCATCTGGCATCTACTTCTCCCTTGAGCAACTAGAAGCTAAGATGCACACTCTTGTCTGGGAAGACTGACCCCATTACAGGCAGGGGGAAAGGTGGCCCATACAGCTAGCCTTAGCCACACTCCAAAGGTCCCCCCTCCAGGGTGTGCTACCCACCCAGAGTACTGTAGTTTGAGGCATGTTCAGTCTTGGCACCTGACTGGGGTCTGCCAGTGGTCATCTAAAACGGTAGTTGAGGGTGGCCATGCGGGACAGGGCCTCCAAAGGGCCTCCTCATCGTGGCTGGATTGCTCACCTCCCACCCAGGTAATCCCCAATGGCTGTCTTGTTCAGGCCTTCACCCTTGTGGAGGAATTTGGCGATCTCCTGCAGGTCTGAGGACAATATCTGGTGATCAATCAGGTACTGGATCCCCTAGGGGAGGAGAAGCAAGTGAAGTAAGACAGCTCTGTGATCTGATGAGAAAGTAGAACCCCAACACCCTGGTATCAGCCTTCCTTGGCTTTGATGGTGTTGCCTCCTTTGTTACTCCTCAGTACCCTCATGGGACACCACAGCCATGTTCCCACTCTTATTCAATCTCCCTTCATCCACCATCTCACTTCCATTTCATCCCCAGATTTCGATAAACGTTTCACTGGGATGGAAACTCAAACAAACAAAAAAAAGGTAACATAGGTTAAAAGTCAAAAAAAAGAAAAGTAAAAATACTGCATTTTAATATTTCCAATCTAAATATCTTAGTGTTCCATTTCTAAATGTTATTTTTTTCTACATTAACTTAATTCAAAGAAAAATGTCTGTTTAAAATAGGACAGTATAAAGAAATGACTAATAAAAATATGTGCTTGAGACAACATAAAGGTTTTTTTTTTCCCTAAATTGTCTCCTATGCCATAGAACACAGAAGTCTGTACTCTTTTCACCTCCATCCACCCCACCCAGTAAGGATGGAATATGTTTTTTAAGAAATCCAGAGAATTTGAATTGGGCTCTGCAAAGGGTCAACATCCTATTTTAGAGGGAATTTCATGATTTTCAAAGTCATAGAAAGTCGAGGTTTTTGTTCAGATTCTTAACAATATCTAAAACCCACTGCAATTCCCCTGACCACATTGCAATTCTCCTCACAAAATACAATAAAGGAGTGAAAATTGTTTTAGATCCATCAAAATGTTCTACTTCAACAGAATCAATTCACTTTGCCTTGTAATATATAAGAAACTATTTCTAAAATGCCCCAAAGAAAAATCAGTTTCAGAAGAAGAAATTGAAATGTTTGTGAGATTTTTCCACCCTCTTTTCCTTTCTTTTTCCCCAGACCAATTTAATTTTGCAAAGCATTGTGGTGATGATAGGGCTTTTCCAGAAGAAAACGTTTCATAGAATCATAGAATGCTTTAGGTTGAAAAGGACATTTAAAAGACATCTAGTTCAGCCCCCCTGCAGTGAGAAGGGACATCTTTAACTAGATCAGGTTGCGCAGAGCCCTGTCCAACCCACTCCCAGGGAAGAAGCTTCTACCACCTCTATGGGCCACATGTGCCAGTGTCTCACCACCCTCGTAAAAAATTTCTTCCGTGTATCTAGTCTAATTCTACCCTTTTTTCAGTTTAAAACCACTACCCGTTGTCCTATCACAACAGGTTCCTCCCAAGAAGTTTTGTTCAGCCAGATTCCTAGGTTGCCTCCTCTAGCCTTAGGAACTTCCCCTGAGCTCTTGGATAGGAACTCTCAATGTAAAGTATCAGCATTACATGGATGAAGTGTAACCTTAGCAAGGAGGGGTGAAGAAAGTTCCTCACACTGCAGCACCTCCCAGCCTATTGCATGTAGCGCAAGGGAAGCGATAAACAGAGATCTGCATAATACAGACATGTAGTGTAACATTTCAAGCAGGCTGATGGGCATTGAACTAATAAAGCTAAACTGGTTTGAGGTCAGAACTAATTCAGGTATTTCTTCACAGCATGGCGCAGTGCCACAGAGAGAGATGCCTCAGGGGCTCAAACCAAGGTCAGACAGAAAGACAAAATGAAACCTTCTCTCTCACAGGCTCTAAGTACTGATACCATTGTTCTGAGACAGCTGCCACTAGCAGAGAGACGTCCAGAGCACTGGCGAGCACTCTGGTTTTGGTGTGGACACTGAGGAAGGCATCTTGAGAGTCTCAGTAGGGCAGAGGAGGAAGCAAGTCACTCAGACTATCAGCCACCCAAGATGCTAGCTGTGGTGGTTAGCTGCCGATGAGCAGCTTGTGGTTTTCCTTACAGAGCTCAAAAAAATAATCCACCAGTGAGGAGGAAGAAAGAGGAAACTATCTTTCTCACATCTTCTCTACTTAATCATGATGATTTTAGAGCTTTCTGCAGAGGGATGAAGGCTATGGAGTCTGGACCTCACTGATCATAGTCACAGAAAGTCGAAAACCTGGATTCACTGCATGATCCAACCAATACTGTGAAAACCAAAATTGCTTCCAAAATGACAGAGGCAGCTTGTCCTCTTCTGTTCTGAATGAGCCAAGAAAACTGACACACTCTCAAAACCTCTCACCTTCATCTTACTTCATCATCCTGCACCACACTATGGCCAATTCTTTGCCTCTCACAGGCAAGGGGAGTTGGGCTGAAGGAGATTTGACTCTCTTGAGACACTGTCAGTGTTAAACCACCCTCCCTTTATTTCTCTTAGTTTTGGGTTGCATCTGGTGGGATGGCCTATAGACATATGATAGGGAGAGGCAACACAGCTTGATCATATCAGAAAATGTTATTCAGGGACAGGGTGGAGGGTAATACTAACTGGAACTTTAGTGAGATAAGAAACCAGCCCCAAAGTCCCATGCCATAGTTCCTTTGACGTGGGGGGGCTACAAATGGACTAGTAGCCAACAGAAGCTCTTCCAACTTTCTCCTCATAGGTGGAATGAACAAATCCTACCTTTGCAGGGTCCATGTTGAATTTCTTCCTGCCTACGGACAGAAGTTTATCCCTCTGTGACAGTTTGCTGCAAACATGAAGGAGGAAAGTCGAACTTAGAATAAAGGGCCATGTTTCAACTGACCCACAAGGTAAGTCAGATACCTCAAGGACAGGTGTCTGACTATCCAGGAATGAAGAGAAATCTCAGAGGAGCGAAGGATAATCCTGGTCTCATTTGCCTGGCCTTGTTGTGATACAAAACCCCATCGGTGTTTTTGTTTTCTCAACACCAAGAGAGAGACTTTATAAACAAAGGAATACCCATCTTGTTCCACTTGCCTGATCTTCTCCCCAGGATTACTGTTTGCCTCTTGCTTCTTCTCTGTATTTTGGAAGCACTCGATCTCTGCAAACACTTCAGCAATCTCTTCCTTCAGCTTCTGCAAAAGAAGTATCAGGAAGATCAAGGCAATGGAGGGAAAAACAGCAGACACTAACAAAGCAGGTCTTATTTCTTCCTCCAATAATAGGAAAAGTACAGGGCAGATGGTCATGACCAGCCAAGGATGTCTGTGAAATGGGCACTGCTCTGGGGTGTCCCTGCTGGATTCCAGATGAAAATAATGGGAGAGAGGGGCAGAACCATTTTCTCATGTCTGTTGTCAGTCAAAGCTGGAAAATCAAGCTTAGCCAGTTTGGAGAGTGTTAGAGAACTCACCCCAGCGCTGATTTCAGTTCCTCAAATGTCATATGTGAGACTCCTTGCATAGTGCCCATTTCCTTCTAGCTTTTACTTTGCATAGCCCCGCTACCCATCCAGAGAGCAGAAGTGAAACCAGTAACTTTGAGGTCATTATGGACCTGAAGTGGCCACATTGTGAAACACATTTTTTAATGTATCTATCATTTCAATACCATTGAGAGATACCTGTCTTTAGGTGGACAAAGAAGAGAGGAGAAGTAAGAGTAATCACTGCCCAATTAAAAAAAATAATTCAATTGTAGAATTCAGTTTCCTTTAGGCTCATGACAGACCATGGCCTTCTTGGCTGGATATTCTGTGTTATTAAGGAAGCGAAGATGTCTATATCTCCTTTCTTCCATTCTGCAGTTGTGGTCTTCCTCAGAGGCAAAGTGCATCACAGCTCTCTTCCAGGTATCACCCAAATTCTTCCTCATTGCAAACCGGAATAGGAAGGGGAAGGAGGGATGGTTTATGACAGGTCTCAGCAACAGGTGAGGATGGAGTCGCAGTATGCACTCAGATAGGAAAACTGAAGTTCTCCAATATCCCATAAATTGAAAGAGCTTCAGGATTTTGGTTTTGCTCTGGCCTTAATTCTGCTGTACTTCATCAGTCTCCAGAGATGGAAGTGTTCCTCACCAAGCTTTAGGTATTGTAAAAATGTAACAAAGCAATGGTCTTAGCTCCTAAAAGTTAAATGATTATTAGTTTTGTTATTTTATTCACTAGCATCTTTTGGCAGTGTAATGGACAAGTCTTGACTCATCCTCTCCCCTCCTCTCTCTCACCCCACCAGACATCCATCCAGGTCTTTGTTTTAAAAGGCATTGCTAGATACTTGATGAAGAAATCCACCTGGAAAATGTCTTTAGTTCTAGGTACTCCTTCACCTAAACTCATCCTGCTCCACTGGACAATGTGAACATTGGACAAGTGGACATTAACCCCATTGGTTAATGACTTTGGGATTTAGAGTATGGGTCTGTGTAGTCTTGCAGTCTTTATGTCATGGGAAAATCAGTGCAAGTACAATGATTCAGTGCAATGAGCTCTCTCAAATGGGAGCTCAAGTTCCGTGGTCATGGAGGCAGAACAGAATAGAAAGTGTATGGCACCACACATGACTGTGATGTTATATTACTGACTGATTTTGAATCTGTCACTTTCAGACATTTTAAGAGGCAGTGGAGAAAATTTTGGGTCTTCTAAAAGAAAATAAGAAAAGCAAGTTCAACCATGGAAACTCTTATGGCAGGTCTTGTCATCACATCTCTCTAAAGAGAGAGGATCCTTCATAGAGCACTTGTTAGAGGTCCACAAACTAAACAGAAGTTTGATAAACACAGGGG